>VDFB02074384.1:0-68667 GCA_007258455.2 Sequoia sempervirens
TGCACACATCAACAACCTCTTTAACTAGCTTTGTGGTGTGCAATAGTTCACTAAGATCAACCTCAAGTCAGAATATCACTAGGTACTAGTTCTTCATGAATACATCTTGAATATAACATTCAAAATAAAGGAGGGAATGGATGAATAAAGGGTAATGCTCTTTGGCTTGATCCAAATGCCATAGAAATTCATGCACTAGATGAGTGACATCTTGTGCCCCTTCACCAAATTATTCATCATAATCTAATTATATGACATTCTCATCTATAACAAGGTTTGGTGGTGCAGTGACGGTAGAAGGGCTCCAGAAGGAACAATATGAACTGTGCAACAATGAGCCAAGAAAACAAAGAACAACACAAAAATTGATATGCGAACATGAGAATTTAGTGAATTGACAATCTTACATGCAATACATGCCTCATGGGCGAATATACAGGGCTCATAGGCCTATCACAACGACATTCAACAATACAACTGGCCAACAAGCCTTATTACATGCCCCTAAAGGGTTTCTTCAAAAATGTAATGAATCCAAACTTACTTCTAAAACTACTGATCTAACTCTAGGTTCATGACTGATGATGTACAATGAACTACAATGATCTTAAATATGCTTCTCAAGCTCCTATAAAGGTCTGCGTCGGCCACAAAGTTTCATAAACCCAATGAATGCTCATACATGAAGGTCGGCCTGAAAATATGGAAAGATAATCCCATTCGAAAAGACATAGCTTGTGAACCTCTAGGATAGGTCCTAATGAACCCAAGATGCTTGTATGATGTCCTATTAAGCTCCACACAATCTAGAATAGGTCCACACTAAGAATTTGGACCAGGTCGGCCCCAAATGCTCTGATTGGTAAAATAGTGAAATTATGAGAGTGATAACTTTCAACAAACTACAAATGACATGAAATATGGATATGTGATAGATGTCGATGTGTAGATGCTATATCCTGCTCAGCGAGCTGAGAAGCAACAATGCGGTCAAATGCGAAATGAAATGTTGAAACTGTTACTGAATGCAATGCAAGAAAATAAATTTTATTGGTTGACACGAGATTGCTTAACAACCAAGGATGCTCTTGCATCAAACACGCGGGGTTGGAAGAAAAGTGAATCCCTCACTTTCCAGGGCTAAGAGGAAAACGAAAATGGTCCACCTTAGCTTGAGAAATCCATGTTGAATCCTCCACTAGTTTTCCTTTCCACTTCACAAGATATTCTCTATATTGCTTGTTCCTAGTACTCATTCCAGTTTTGGTATCCAAAATTTGCACAATCTACTCTGGTGCTTACTGTGGTAACTACTCCTTCAAATTTGCTTCATTGCTATTGCCAATTAACTGTGAAACTCATATATGTTTGCCACATTGAAAATAGGTGATATACCCAAGGTCTTCGGTAACTCCACTTCATATGCATTTCCAAAATTAAACTTCCTTAGAATCTTACATGGTCCAAACTTCCTCATTTTCAAGTTATTGTATGTACCAACTGGCAGTCTCTCCTTCCTCAGATATACCATCACTTCCACTTGTATCATAGTCAACTTGAAATACTTTGTCAAAATCCGGTAATGTTAATGTATAGGAGCGAATTTGCTCCCCTTGTGTAAATTCCCCTTTTGCATCCCTTCACCTTAGGAAATCAAACCTGAAGGCGAAATTCAACATCACCCACCTACCTTCCATCCATTTGGTCTTTGTCCTGTGTGTCAGTGGGGGAATATTTGTTGGGGACACGAGCGTGGCGTGCAAACGTTTGCGCGACGGGCTGCTGTCCCTGACAGATTCATGCCTCTATTGTCTGTAGGGATGTTACACTCTCTATTGGCATGAAGCGTAACGCCATTGTGTCTACCAACTGACCCGAAAATGACTCCTTCCCATTTTGATCTTGAAATGCGTATCTTTCTAATTCATTCCATCTTCTACAATCTCTTTAGCATCTCTTTAGCATTCTACTTGATCTTCACAATTATAGCAATCTACACAATTTCGATTGAGCATTGCAACATCTTGCTACTCCATCAACTTCATCTTTGTATGTGTTGTGCTACCATAGAAGCTGCGAGTTTGGAGTCTTGTGAGACCTCCCTTCGTGACTGCTGCGACCGTGTCGACTTTGCCAAGCTCATTGCCTTGCATTATCCCTTCATTGGCCTTGAGAGCGTTTGGGTGGAGGTGGTATCACTTCACTTTCCTCTCTCATTTTGGTTTGATAGAGTAGCATTGTATCTTTTGTAGTGTTCAACACTTTCCTTTCTTCTTTCCTTTATCACATTTTTTACTTCGTGGCTTTCTTGGCTGTCTGTGGAGGTGGAAATGCCAAAGTGGGGGTTTGATTGAGGCAAACCCCTACACAATCCAACATTTTTCCCTCTCAACTATGTGTAGGTGGACGTGTGCGCGAAGCTCGCTGGTGAACTGGAGCTTTAGTGAGTTGATATTAATCACCCTTGTCTTCATCTACGTTCTTTATCATTTATGTAGCTATTTATCCTATTTCATCATTCTGTTTATTTCGTTAAAATTAGCTAGCTAGACAGTTAGTAGGTTTTCTTGCTTTCCACACTGTACTTCACGTTTTTTGGCCATATGGATGCCAACGCGCAAGAGGGACGGTAGCACATTGTGCTATTGTCTCAGACCTGTGCTGCCATCCTCAGACAAAGAGTTGTCTGATTGTCTAGCCTCATTTAGACTTTTGGATCTGTAGAGTGACAAAAGAAGTTGAGAGTGCTCTTCATTCTGGATTCTTGTCCTAAACACCTGTTAGCTTGAGGTAAGATAGGGCAGCCCTCCACTCTCGACTCTCCGTGACCTAGAGCCATGGTGTGGTTGGTCCCCTACCTTACAATTAACATTGGTTGTGCTGTCTTCTTTTGGTTCAACCATTCAAAACTTCTTTGTGCTTCAGATGTCCACTTAAAGTCCTTTTTATCTCCTCTCATGGTCTCTGTCATAGGGTTAGAAACACTACTTAAGCCCCTGATAAACTTTCGGTAGAAACTAGCTAATCCATGAAATGATCTCACCTCTCCAATGTTCACCAATGTAGGCCAATCTACAATTTCTTTCACTTTCTCATAGTCCATCTTCAATCATTCAGTAGAAAAAATATATCCCAAATATACCAACTCTGTTTTTATGAAACTACAGTTCTTTACATTAATCACCAACTTTTCTTCTCTCAACCTTTGCAATACTTGCCAGATGTGCCATAAATGTTCTGCTCTAGTCTTATTGAAAATCAAAATATCATCCAAATAAACAATGACAAACTTACCCAAGAATTTCTTCAATACCTCATTCACCAATCTCATGAAAGTGCTCAGTGCATTGGTCAATCCAAAAAGCATTACTAACCACTCATCCAATCCTTCATTTGTCTTAAATGCAATCTTCCGTTCATCTCCTTCTCTGATTCCGATTTGATGATATCCACTCTTTAGGTCAATCTTTGTAAAATACTTTGCTCCACTCAAACAGTTTGTAATGCCATCCATCCCTGGCAATGGGAATCGATACTTGACAGTGATCCTATTTATTGCTCTTGAATATATACACATTGTCCACTCTCCATCTATCTTTGGTGCAAGTACAACAAGTACCGCACACGGGCTCAAACTTTCTCTGATCAATCCTTTCCTTAACAACTCTTGTATCTACCGATTCAACTCTACATTCTCTGTCGGTGTCATTCTATGTGCTGCCTTGTTTGGTGAACTTGCTCCCGGTATATGGTCTATATGATGACTAGGGGTAGTCCATCTAGTACATTCTCTAACACAATGTCTTCACTCTGTCAACAATTTTTCTACTTCTTTATTCTTTGTGGTAGGATTCTCTATGTCTGAACCATTGCTTTTCTTTGGAATCATTGAAAAACACATGTTCTCATGCCTCAAACCATCCAAGAATTTGTTTCCATCTACCAAACATAGTCTGGCAGTGCCACAAATTTCAGTGATCTCCTCCAAAGGTATCAATTTGATTCTCTTTCCATTTGATGTCACAGTATAGGTATTCCTTATTCCATCATGAATTGCTTTCTTATCATATTGCCATGGTTTTCCTAATAGTAAATGACAAGCATCCATAGGCGTAATATCACACAACACTTCATCCCTATATGGCCCAATATGAAATTTCACCAAACATTGCTCATTCACCAATATCTTATGGTCATCTTTAATGCATGCTATCCTATAAGGGTTTGGATGTTTTAGCCTCTCCAATTTCAACTTGGTTACCATCTCCTCTAAAACTAGATTATCCGTACTACCACTATCAATGAGAACTTTACATACCTTTCCTCCGAACTTACATCTAGTTCTGAATAGACTCTTCCCTTGTGTTGGTTGCTCAATCACTTCTTCATGCATCCAAGCTCTCATCATCATCAATGATTTGTCTTTCTCAGGTTTCCCAACTTAATTAGGGGATCTAATAGGTTCTTCATCCACATAAGTTGCTCTTCCGATATGCTTAGGTTTCTTTCTGATACTTCCTTGATGACACTCAAATGCTCTATGTCCTTCAGCTCCACACTTGAGACAAGTTCCTCTGAACGGTCTTCTCTCAGATGTCCCTTAATCTCTCTGGTATCCTTCATTGCGGTGTGAATTATGTCTTTGTTTGTCATTGTAGTAGAAATTTCTATCTTCTCTCCCTCTGTTGTATGAATTAGCATCCTTTTCCTCACTCTGATAGGTTTTCACATCTTTGTTCTACTCTACATAAGGTCTTCTTTCTCTAGATTGGGGTCCACTCTTTTGAAATCTTCCTCTTGTACTTTTTGTCTTTGTTCAAACTTCTTATTCAACTTCTCTTCTACTTTCAATGCAAATTGATATGCTTCTTCAACTAATTTCATCTTCACTAGGCTCAATTCTTCTTGAATGTTTGTTCTCAGTCCATTGATATACCTTGCAACCTTTTCTTTGCTTGCTTCACTATGTCTGGTTCTGATTATCATCTTGTAGAATTCTTTAGTATACTCCTTCACATATCTCTCTTTTTGTCTCAGGTTCTGTAATCTCTTCAACAATTCAAGTTCATAGTCAACTGGTATGAATTGATTCTTCAACTTTGTTACCATTTTGTCCCACTTGATGATTCTTTCTTTGCCTCTTTTATTTTGATGTAATTGTACTTCTTTCCACCATAATGCAACATGACCTTTCAACTTTTTCTTCACGAGTCTAACTCTTTTCGGATCTTCAATTTCTTCATATTCAAAGTATTCTTCCATTTCATTTATCCAATCAATCAACTCTTAAGGATTCAAATTTCTCGCGTAATTTTGAATTTCCACTCTAGGTCTTTTTTCCTAGCTTTGAAATCGCTTTTAACATCTTGATTTGATTTGGTTCTTCTTCTTCTTCTTCGCCTAGGGCTTCTGCAAATTGATTCACATCTTGTTTTGCTTCATCATCACTCTCATCTTCATGCTTAGGGTTTAAACCTTGCCTTCAATCTTTCTTCAACTGCATCTAATCAAACTCACATCTTGCACATCACCTCCCACATTTCATCCACTCTTCAAGCAACATTCGCCATAGTGGGCACTCTCGTTGGCGACATCTCTCCCCTTGATTTGGTGCAATTGCCTGAATTCAGTGATCTAGCTACAAGGGTTTCAATTGCCTCAAAATTGGCAATCAGGTGAAAATAAATGCAGTCTGTCTCTGGTCAGCGATTTTTTCACCTCAAGGAATTCCTTCAGGAATTGAAAACTCGCTCTTATACCACTTGGTGCAGTGATTGTAGGAGGGTTCCAGAAGGAACATTCTGAACCGTGCAACAATGAGTGAACACAACAAAAAACAATAAGAATTGATATGCAAACACAAAAATTTATTGAATTGACAATCTTACATGCAATACATGCTTCATGGGTGAATATCCAGGGCTCACAGGCTTGCCACAAGGGCATTCAATAATACAACTGGCCAACATGCTTTTTTACATGCCCCCGAAGGGTTTTTGCGAAAATGTAGTGAATCTAAACTTGTAAAACTACTGATCGAACTATAACTTCATGAATGATGATCTACAATGAATTACAATGATCTTAAATATGGTTCTCAAGATCCCATAAAGGTCTACATCGGCCACAAAGGTTCGTAAATCCGATGAATTCTCATACATGAAGGTCAACGTCAAAATATGGAAAGATAATCCCATGCAAAAAAAAATGGCTTGCGAACCTCCAGGATAGGTCCCAGTGAACCCAAGATGCTTGTATGATGTCCTATGAAGCTCCACATGATTTGGAATAGGTTCACACTAAGAATCTAGACTAGGCGGCCCCAAATGCTCTAACTGGTAACACAGTGAAATTTTGAGAGCGATAACTTTCAACAAACAACTACAAACGATGTGAAATCTGGATATGTGATAGATGTCGATGTGTAGATGTTATATCCTGCTTCGCAAGCTGGGAAACAACGATGCGGTAAAATGCCAAATGAAATGTTGAAACTGCTATTGAATGCAATGCAAGAAAATAACTATTTTTGGTTGATACAAGATTCCCTTACAACTGGGGATGCTCCTACATCACTTGGGAGGATAATGTGGAACTTGTCTTGTGTTTCCTAGATTCTATGCCAACATAACTCGTAGGCCAACTTTAGTAACTGTACATTTGGTACCACATAAATTTTGTATCTAGGCTACACTATTGATTATGTAGGCATGCATGTAGATCAAAAGAAAATCAAGGTGATTCAAGATTGGGCAACATTACACATCATCAAACTATCTAGCTTTCTCAAGCTTATTAATTTCTAGTGTAGATTTGTTCTCAAATTTTGACATGTTGTTTGGTTGTTTAGTCAAATCATGTGTGTTAAGGCAATTTATTTGAACACTTGTGCTATAATACATTTTTGTAGAGCTGAAACAACACTTGATATTGCCCTCCCCTTTGAGAATATGTTGACACCTTATTTTATATTATTTGAATATTGTAACTATGTCAAACACATTGCACACTAATAGATAGGAAATTGGAACAATTGTTGAGGAGCATCTTGGAAAATAATTTAATTGGTTCACCTAGGAAATTGAAAGAAATTAATGATTATATCATTTGAGAAACTTAAAATCATTTGTAAATAAGGGAATTCATATATATGTTCCCTCCAATGTAATAGTTGGTGATGGTGTATGAATAAATAAAACCACTTAAGTTTTGTTAATTTGTGTGTTTAATATGTTTGAATGTATGATTTTCATGATTATGCATGCATGCTTTCACATTCCACATGTCACATAGAGGATGAATGAATCAATTGTGTCTAGTGAGATTATAGACTTGGATGCTAGTAGGTAGGAGTTAAACACATTTTTAGCCATAGGTGATTGAATTTGTGAGGGGAGAATGGCTAACATTTTGCTTTGATTGCTAAGACAATCTTAGAACTTGTACTTGTGCTGTGGGAATGCCTTGGTGAGTTACACATGCATATATTTGTAAGTGACTTATAATGAGGGTTGAGAAGTTTATTCATGGAAAAGCACCTATATAGGTGTTCTTTAGAGAATTATGTGAGGTAGCAAATATTTGATCCATTATACAAATAATTCTTTGTGGAGCTATTTGAACATTTGTTTGATTAGCTTGTAGCATATATTGAGTAATGCAAATATAAACACTAGAGGATAGTTGAGAGGATGATGAACATTTAATGACTTCAATGCTTAAAAATAATGTGGATAGGTGCTATTTACATCTTTGCATGCATGTCATGAATGACTATATACTCAATTTTGTTCTCTTGACATAGTTTTGTGGATGAGGCCCTAGATGGGTTTCTAGCACTAATTCAAAGCAAGGTTTTGAAGTCTTTGATTCAAAATGCTATTGGTTGATAAATGTATCAAGACAATAAGTATACATTTGTCATCATGATACATCAAGGAACATGTTTGAGAAGGTAGCAATTTTTTGGTCAAGAGAGAGCTAAGTGTAGACATACACACTAATAAATCTACATAGGAAGACAAGGTGAGACATAGCAAGAGATGTGAGGATGTGATTATAGTATGTCAAGTGGATTGACCTAGTAAGGCACACCACACATAACTTAAGTAGAGCAAAGGCTTAAGTGTTGATAGAGGAGATCATGCAATAATGAATTTTCATGATGGATGGGTTGGTTGTGCATGGCTTAAGATCGACACCATAAAAAGTGACAGTGGTTTATGCAGTTGAAGTAATAACTATTGGAATAAAATATGCAACATAGAAATAGGGATGAATCATGTTTTAATATTTGAACACACAATTATGTAGATTCATTAGATTAAAGTTGTGGGTTTAATGATAATGATGAAGTGTAATAGAATATAGAGAATTTGGGGCAGATGATTTGAAATGAGACAAACTATAGAGGATAATTAGTAGTTCCTTTGATAGAATTGTTGGGACAAAATCGAAGAGAATAAATTTAAAGCAATGGTTTAATTTTCAAGTCCTTATTTTAGTTTGATCATATGTCAATTTGGGACATAAACTTTTGAAAGATGTAGCGACTATTTTCTGAAGGGGTGAAGGTAGTAATTTCAGTAGAATGAAATGCAATTTTATTCTAACAAATAAATTATAAAATAACTAGAGTCATATCTTAAAACCTACCATAGGAAGATTTTTGTTACAAAAATAATATGCTATAGGAACATAGATTATCTATACAAGAACAAAGATAATTTTCTATAGAAAAAACTATTATTACTCACTTCAAATGATCATAAAAATGTTAGAAATTATTCTATGTATAGATCTTATAAAATTATTTATTTGACCCAAGTTCTAAACTACAAATTATTATCATCATAGGCCTATCTTGAGACTAATGGGAATAGTCACATTTTATGATTCTATTTTCTACAAACTGTCTTTTTGGAACAGTTATAAAATGATGCACAATAAACAATACTTAAAGGTAATTCAAGTAATCCTTAAAACACAATTGAACACCCAAAATACGAAATGATCACCCAACATCCCAAAGAGTGGATCCTCCTCTTGTTGTGTCGAGGGATTAAATAATTTTTTGCAAACTTCTTTTTAGATCCGAATAGGTATGCTATATTATTCTCAAGTGTAAATACAAACATATTAACTTTGTATCATTTTCGTTGTAGCTTATATAACTTACAACTTGTAGCTATAGAATGATATGAATAGTTATTTTGACCTTCGACCACATAAAACTAAAACATGACTGTGGAAAGCTATTCTTGGCCTACAACCATAATGATGAACCAAAAATATTAACAACAAAATTAAATCATACAAGTGCCTTTGACCCTTTTGGCCATTTTAGCATAAAAGTACAAACTTAATCTTAACAAAAAGAGACGTTTTCAAGCAAAACTAGGATCCGCAAATTAGTTTATCTCACAATGCAATGCACATGATATCTTTCTGTTATAGGAAGTTGTCTGTTCTATTTTGGTATACACAACCAAACAAACCAATATTTCAAATTAGTTTTTAATCTATATTTTATTCAATTAAACATATAAAATAAGCTTATTCCATATAAACTAATGCTGGAAAAAGGAAGCAAGGAAAGTTTAATTAAGGTGAAAATTAGACAGACAAACTTTGGCATAAATGGACTTAAGGTTGTAAAAATATAAATAGGTTTTCAACGAATCATTTTTCGTCCAACTTGAGATATTGCATGTCGCTATGGAATAAATATTAACTTCTTACAAACTAAGGTCACTCTTTCAGTGTCACATTGGTTAATTGTTGCATAGTTGACATGATTTTAGCACACCAAGAAGATTTTAATTCCACCATCTTTTGTTTATGCATTTTCACAAATATAAATGTTTCTTGTGTTGCAATTTTTTCTTTCTCTTTAACCAATTGAGTTGTTTGATTTTTTAATCCTTTGAGTTCTATTGCTTATTGTTGATTGATTGCATATATTACACTTGTAAGAACTGAATTTTAGTTTCTAATCAATTCACCTTGATCTTCAAGGTCCTCAGTTCATCTTTTTGCTTATGAATAATTTCTTGAAAATTTGGCTGCCCTACAAATGGTGATCCTTCAAACAAATGTTGTTATTTGGTTGGAATTGTTACTTCAAGCTAATTTTTGAAATAGGGGAAATATGCATAGTATTTGTAGGATTTGAATCAAATGAGATTTTTTCTTCTTGTTGCCCTTCTAAAAAGGGGAAACATTCAGAGTTTCTACAAAATATTGATCAAGTAAAACTTCATGGCCATCATATACATTGAGAGGGCTTTCACATTCTTCTATAGATTTTCTTGTTTGGGCTTCAATACCTAGTTCTACTATAGCATGTTATTCAACTTTGATGTGGGAGTATTTGGGTACACGCAAGATTGACATCAACCAAAAAATTATTTTTGTTTCATTTTAAATTTTGGTGTGTGTTTTGATTTTTTTTGTGTTATTAGGCATCTCTTTATAGTAGGAAGACTTTAATTGGGTCAAAATTGTAATTTTCAATTTTTTGCCAATTTACTGTTTTGAAGGCACCATAAGCAAGTTTACAAAAACAATTGTTTTCGAAAATTCGTGAGAGGTGGGAAAAAATCCTTTTACAAGGATAATCTTAAATGTATTTTATAAAATATGAAAAATGTTTCGTGATCAAATCTTTTACCATTTGGGCGATTTTAATGCCAAAAGTTTGAGTCAACAATTTTACAAGAAATTTAAAATCTCAAGAGTTTTAAAGGATGGAGAAAAAAATTGGGGGGAAGCTTCTTAATTTTATTTGGCATATCCTTAAAAGTTTTTAGGTGAAAATGAGCCTCCATTTGAAAGTTATGCAAAAAGTAGTTTTTCCATCATCCTAATGCATCATCTTGTAGTCACAAAGTGTATTTTATTTTCAAAATATACCTCTATAAAGTTAAAAGAAATATTTATTGAATTTTGATTGTTTGTATTCATTAGTCGATTCATTTAAAAAAATGTTCTTTTAATGGTGGAATATGAAAGGGGTGAAAGAGGTGTGATGAGAAGATGAATAGGCAAGAAAGACCAAGTCCGTGCAACCTTGAAGGAAAGTAGGGAAGGTAGAAACAATGGTTGGGATTTTGCACAATAAAAAACACTAGAAGAGGCAGCCAAGGATGAAGGAACAAAATTACCAAAGGAGAGGGGTGTTGGAGGTTGTGACTAGGCGTGAAGCAGGGGTGTGATACAAAAGAACTCCATGTAGGTTGTAAATCATTTATAGGAGAAGTGTAGTAAATGAAGGAAATAAGAAGAATGGAAAGCAAAGACACAAGCAAAGGTAATTAAACAAAGGAATGGACAAAGTGTAGATTGCACAATGAATGTACAACTATAAAATAGATCATAATAATAAAATTTAATTGCCTCCATTGATTTTGTGCAATTTTTGAATTGAATTGTAATTGACAATTGAAATGATCAAATTAAGTCATTATTGGCCGTGAATTTACCCAGCCTAATAAAACTCACAAATTCAATCTGCATCAAGCTTTGTTGAGTTTGTTTGAGGAAGAGGAAGGCATGTTGACTACAAATTCATAACCATATGAATCTTCATGTCTCTCCTCAATTAAAGGAGTCCCACATGCATTTACAAAAGCTATATCCTTTGCCTGTTGTAAAGCCCCGTCGTGCGAACCCCAAAGGACAACTAAAGCAACAATTACCACACAATTTTATTTTATTTTATAAGTAAAACTAACATGCATGAGATGCACAAAAGTTATGACATGAAAATTCATTTAAACAAACCCAATATCATTTACGTCCCTTGGGGTACACGAGGATACATTACGAAACTTAATGCCATACATCAATGATAAAGAATGAAAGCCAAATCTAATCCATGACAAAGCATACATATAAAACCATCAATAAGAACCATTCACTTAAATAAATACAATACTTTGAATAACATCTGATATGGATCCATATCCACACAAGGTTTACCAATGATAAATATTACATCACATCCTTTTCATTACTTTACACTGTTCAAGTCTTACAATGATACAAACATGTTTCCCAATATGGACAGGAACCACATGACAGAATAGAATGGTACAACTCTGGAGTTGCCGCAACAGCACCAATCTGCACCTCTCGATCCTTGACTGGGGACCCAATGGGGTGCTTAGCACGTTCCACCCGACCACGTGGGTCCGAAGACCCACCCCCCGTGCTAAGGAGCTGACAAGAAGAGACCTCAACCAAGAACATCCAACAGGGAACCACAAGACTCAACGCCATACAAAGGTATCACAAAACAAGGATTACAATGACATAATCAACAACATTCATGAGTCAATAAGATCAAACAAAGCTACGAAACTTATCACATTTAACCCAAGCAATAACAATTAAGCAAGTCACCAAAGAACATTCATAAATCATTATCACAAGAATTTGAAACAACATAAAGATTACAATATCCAAAGGCAACAAGAAACAAGAACAAGGGTGTCTAGTGGAGAGTGTCATCGCATAGCCCTCACGGGATTCTCCTGGCCCTTCCTCCAACTGAGGCGCCGGCACCCATCTATGGATCTCCTGGCCCTTCCTCCTAATTGAGGCGCCGTCACCATAGGGTAGCTAATGCGGAGCCGATAATCTCTCATGAAGACGAGACTACAACTTTTCCGACCACGGCCTTCTCAGTCTATCACTAGTCTATGGTAGCCCTAACGCATAGACGAGGAATCCAGTTTTTATTATCTTGTGTATTTTACTACCCATCCCCCTAAATTCTATTGTTTAGGTTATCACTTGTTTACTACTCTTACGTGGGTTATCCTGAGCCCTTCCTCATTCTGAGGCGCCGGCGCCCACGAAGAGCCACTCTCCCTAAGACCCCTAACATAAACCAAACTAGGCAAGGGTTGCACCATAACCAAAAAAAAAACAAATAATCTCAAGACCAAACTATGTGAGGCATTAACCATCTCGCTAAAACCACCTATTCAATGTCTCAACAATTCATGTACAACCCTTTTAAAAACGTGATATCAAAATACTTGCCACATCAAGGGCACATAAAAAGAGAACATCCATTGACAACAATATCAAGCCTCTGGAACCCAAAAGAGCGACAATCCACAAATGAGGGTGAAATGAAGCAACAAGAGCTTTCCAATGATGCGGGGCTTCAAGCCAACTTCAACACCAACCCAATGAATAAAAGCTCATCAAATCAAAATAAACTAAGAAGGTCATACTCATCAAACATCCAAGACTTCAAGATATTCAAAAAGGATCCCAACCAAAATCAACTCAAGGAAAAGTCACGCCAAGATAAAACATCAAATCATATAATAACCAACATGAACAAGCAACTACAACATCCATGAATTTCACTTTTCGAAGCAACCTCCCATTAACAAACAAATAGTAAGATATTCCTTCCACACATAAACTACTAAGTAATCTCCAATAACTCAAAGTGTTTTAAGTTAAATAATCTATCAATTTCTTAATTGACTTACTCATATAAAAGACTATATCTAATAATTAACAGACTACCTTTTTATAATCCACATAAGGCGATAACATTAAACTAGCATTTAAGGCTTCAATTATTGAGACATCATCTAAAACGATTTAAAGAAAATATAGACACGTATGTTAATTATAACTAATTCAAATATTGCCTTATTAACATCATATCATAATACTTGAAAGAATTATTGTTAAAGAGAACTTAGAATACAAGTGTGTCTAAAATTATCACCTACTTGAAACTTCTAAGAGACTCCCCTAAGGATTAAACCATAACCAAATAAGACTAGGAATCCTATGACAAATTAATTTCGAGTTTCCTATTGGCAATAAGAAATTTAGCATTGAATTGCACACATATCCTTTAGATCATTTGATTATCTAATCAACTACTCCTTAGCTACAACTTAAATGATTATCTTTTCTTTTATTTTCATTCTTAGTTTCATACTTAACTAACACATGTATATAATAAATATCTAGCATTAGATAGATTTATAAAATATGATCTTCTAATTAAGCAATTCTGCCTGTCTAATGCATGCAAAGATAAATCGCTAAAAACCAAGGTATACGCTCTCACAAAAAAAACACAACTCAACTTAAGCATGAGACAAGTCACCATGCATTCATCACGAATATAAGTTGTAGGCAATAACTTTATTATAGTCATTAGGATTAATTCTAGTAAATGAAGGTTTAATCTAAACATAATTTTACAGGCTATATTAATGCACAAAGGTTCCCTTATTACTACGAGAAAGATTTAAAACCATTGAAGACTTATCAACTGCCGCCGAGAGATCAAATAGAAGAAATGGTCATTAAACGCCATGGTTAGTCAAACATTCCTTTAAGAGGAATATACAGAGGATTGAAAATTTTAGAAAATGGAGATTATGTATTGCCAAATAATGACGAGTTCAAACAAACCAATCTGGACGCAGGAAAACAATGATGAGAGATTGCGGTGACAGAATGGAGATTCCCCAATCTAGAACTAAAGAACTTTGAATAAAGAGTAATTTGCACAGGAAAAATTCTATAGACGAATTCTTAGATCCCTAGCTACGTCGCGCACATTCTCAAGCAAAGGTTTGTTACGGTTTAAAGATTTGGCTCGAGAAGATATCAAAATATACTAGAAGATTAATAATTACTTCTGTCATTTGCTCTGGTATAGAAGAAAATTCCATGCATAATGAATATTCGTTGAAAGGAAGACTTATGCCTAAACTTAACTAAATACCAGGAAAATTCAATATTTATCGATTGCAAGGCAAAGACTCCTAATCATCAGTAATTTCAAAAGAAAACGATGTAAGGCAGCGGCTATAAGGAAATAACTTCTTCAGACTATAGCATGCGTTATCAGTGAACCAAATATTTACGAAATCAGAAAGGATATTAAAATCTAAACATTCTGAACACCAGCGCTTGGTCAAGCAACGCACAGATTTTTCTGGCAGGGAAATCTTTGGTAAACATATTCAAGAGTCTACTGACCAGATTAAAAGTTAATTATAAAGCCAAAGTGCACAGTTTAAGTTGTTGCACCCAAATCTCAATGGAAAGAATCTAAGTTAAGTTTGAACATAATCAATAATGGCATTGAATGCCAGAGGGAGTTCCAAGACATCGAATACCCAAATTAGTGGTGTACGACTTTGAAAAGCCTTCATGCAAACCAAAGCCGAGTATAGATCTAAAAGAACATCGAATCCAAGAATGCAACACAGCATCAAAAGAACCCAACAAACAAAAGGTTGCTGGCAACGGCCAGAGACAGGAGGAAAAGCCGCACTACAGAAAGAAGAAAGGCTTCAAGGAACTTTCAAGCAAATGTAATTGGCAGGTATGAAACCGATTCATTGCCCAAGTCTGCCCTGACTATGCGAAGCGGAAGATTTGGGATGGCCTAAGGTCTCACACCAAAGCATAATGGTTGGTAATTTTGTCAGACGTTGTTGTAGGACAGAATTTTGCATGGAAGCTTTCAAATCTTGAATTACTTAAAACACTCTAACGTGCACCCTAGCATTTTCGAATGAAGTTCCTAGTGATGAAATCGATACCAAAACAACATGTCTATCAATATATATATAAATGAGTATGCAAGACAAACAAGTACCTACAAAGTTCGAATATAGAATTTATACATAAACATTACATGGAATACTATATAATGAAATGGACATTGGATAACATACTTAGTAGCCACATCAAATTCTATGGAAGGTATCATTGCAAGAAACGATTAAGCACATTTCAATTATGCAGAGACAGGGGATTACGATCCACAGAGGAGGACAACACAACTACACAGGTATTTGTAACCTACATGAACATATTTATTTCTTGCAAGTGATCTATAGAGGGAGGAGCAAGGAAACCATCAGATGCAGAGATTTATATGCAGAGAATGAACTCAAGTAATACGAATCACATGTTATTAACTTCGCAGTTCCAAAAGGGAATTCAATTGGATAGCTCAAAAACCCAAAGGTGAAAGGTGAATAAATGCCAAGTACCAAACACATGCATCAAATTTTAACTAGCCACCTCCAGCCAATAATGCGGGTCAAGGATATCAAAATTGCAAGAACGAGTTCAAGAATATATCACACCTGAATTTCCTTCACTTGACCAACGACGAAGACGAGCTGAAGACCACTATTCCACAGCTTGTGATTCCTCTTCCAGAACCCAATCACTACCTATTACAGAATAATGTTGTGAAAAATTCCTTCGAGCTTGATCAGTCTGGAATTAATTCTCTTCCAACAATCTCTGAATCCCCCAAAACCGAAAAAACGAAAAAAACTCCCCCTTAATTTTATATATATATATTTTGCAGAGTAAATCCTTTTTTGACGAGATAAGATTTCAAACTAAAAGGGAAAATCAACAAATCTAAGCAAGTTTCTTGTTTGACAACAGTTTGACGCTGTGCATGCGCTTGCATGCGAATCTTCCTGTCTTTTCTCGCTTTAACATCAATTCAATACTTATTTTTCTTATTTGATAAAAATCACTTGATTTTTCCCAGCTTTTAGGCTTAACTAAAACAAAACTCCACCTTTTCTATTTTTATTTGCTTTAACAACACTTTCAAATCTTATTTTTAAGATTTATTTGACATCACCTCATTTACCATATTTAAATAATTATCTTCTCTAGAAAAATTAAATTACATTTACAATTAGGTACAATACTTTTTACATTAAGAATTAATTTATTTATAAAAAAACATATATTTAGTTTATATTTCATAAACTTAATTTATTTAATTATTATTTTAATTTTAATTTTATTTTTTTGTTAACTCATAAGGAATTCTATTTTAATTTTCTAATTTTATTATAAACAACCTTCCAATCAATTTAATTTAATTAATTGTTTAAACATCACTAATAACATATTATATTTTTCACACAATCAAATAACACAGTGAACAATGAAGCCCAAACCAATACTCTGCACACACTTCAAGAACAACCGACACGGAGGGGCACTACATGCTCTCTGATTTGCCTTTCTTTTGTCTTTTGCCTATATTTCCTCCCTTGTTCCCTTGTGAAATTTTATTTTCTTCTTTTAAGGAGACAGGTGTCCAATACTTCTATATTGAGATCTATCTTGCTCTTTTCTTCATATCCATTTTGCAGGAAACAATGAGAAGTTTTCATAATTTGGAAGCTTATTCAACAACCAATTCCCTATTTGTTTTGGCATTGTGAGAAGGACCTACTAGGGTTTATACAATATATATTTCCATTGTTACCTTGGTTTCACACTCTTCTACATCATGACTTGCCACCACTCATGAGCATCAACTTCATGACCATTAGCTGCATGAACTTCAATACCATGAGCATTTCTTTTTGAGGTTGGTCTTGTAATTTTTTCATCTATTGTAGCCTCATTTTAGTTGGATTTAATTGTCAAACCCTACAACTCTGAGAAATCACCTGCAACCAAAACACCTATTGTATGGAGAGAGAAAGCAATTGATTGTGCTATGCAACCTTTAGAATTGAATTGATCCAAAAAAACATTGAATGAGCTTCTTTTTAATATATTAATGTATTGGATTACAATAATGAATAGCACATCCTTTTAAAATGAAAATGCAACCCTAGATGAAACCCTAGGTGATGATTGGGTCAAATAATGATAAGTTTCCTCATCCTATGCTATGAGAGAAAAACATGACCTAAAAATAGAAAAGCACTACTAAGTTTAACTCAATGTAATAGTAAAAAGGAGACTAAATAATTAATTGATGATGAGTTAATTAATTAGATAATTAGCTATTTTACTCTAATACCCCATTCAAGTACAACTTAGGGATAAGCGAAAAATATCATGATGAATGCTAGGATGCATGCATGGATAGGTCTTGACTACAAGACATGATGAGGTATCCATGTACAAATAGATAGATCTCTCATAACTGAAGAAAAAAATATAGATGGAAAAAAATCCTCTAAAAGAGAGAAAAATGAAGTGTGTACTAGTGAAAGAAGGAAAGGAGGACTCAATATGACCCCAAAGGACTGCTTCTATCACATAATTGCAATTATTGTCCCCCAATAGGAGAGAGAAGATGATAATATATATCCACCCACAAAGAAGTGGCTCATGTGCCAATAATGAAAGCTTGAAAATAGAATACGATCCATTGCTTGCAAACAAAAATTTTCCCCTTAGGAAAAAATACATCCTCTAGTGATTGGAGAAGTCATTCACATAAGATGGATGAATAGTGAATCTAAATCCAAATGTGTCTTTGAAAACTACTCAAACGTCCATATATGATTATTAGGTGATGCCATTCGAAAATCCTATGAAGATTGATGTAGAGCAAGCTCGAAATACAATGATGATGGGATAAATTGATGATGTTCCTACCATTAAAGAGGAGATGAATATCCTCAAAATAATCCTCCAAATCTACAATATGAGACTCCACAACAAAGATGAAATGTTTAATAGATATGAATTCCAAGTAGCTATGTTTAGAAGATGATCAATGCCCTATTGCTCTAAATCAATATGGGCTATGGATGTAGCAATACTAATCTCATCATGAATAATAGAAGATGGAGATATAATCTCAATAGGAAGTGTGAGCAAGGAGGCAAGTCGCTAATCCATCAGAACATGCAAGATTGATGCTATACTCAAGCTCCTCTAAAGTATCATTGTCAAAGGGTATGATATATGTATCATGAAGGGGGATGCAAAGATCTGCAGTAGGATCCTCCGAGAGTGGAGAGAAATGAAAGTCTCATGGATCTCCCAAAGTTTAATCCAAAGTATG
The DNA here is from genome assembly GCA_007258455.2 of Sequoia sempervirens. Taxonomy (NCBI): domain Eukaryota; kingdom Viridiplantae; phylum Streptophyta; class Pinopsida; order Cupressales; family Cupressaceae; genus Sequoia; species Sequoia sempervirens. The sequence goes on from VDFB02074384.1 coordinate 18,854, forward strand.
TGGGGACAACCAATGTTTGATACAACAGACACATTGTTAGGATCAACACTAGAACAAACGAATCCTATAACATGGTCAATGATATTACCCCATGTTGATCTACTACCTAGTGTGTTTGGTTCAAGTATGAGTCCATAGAGATAAGACAAAATATTGAGCCACTTGAGATGTGTCAAGATTACATTTTGCCAAGACTCATAATTATCTTTTTCCTAGGATTACTAAATAATGATGAACTTAAAAACCCATGGCACGTCCTCGAATGATAAATTATAGACTAATAACCTTAATGCATATAAAAAAGCTCAAATAAAGTCATCTCATGCAAACAAAATATTTTCAAGTGCCAAGATGTCCAAGTAATTGACCAATATGTGAAATATAAAAAAAATGAATAAAAAATAACTTGTGTAGAATTTGGAAATAGTGCATTGCTAGGTCTAAAGATCTTTGAAATACCTTTTCAATGATGGAAGAATCGCGAAAATCAAAGATACGTGCAAAAGGTGATTAGCTAAAAATCCAAAAATGATGATTTGACTTTGATAGGCGATTAAATTTTCTAGTAGAAAAATCTAATAATGAGACCTACACCATTTGAAAGTGTGCAAAACTAAATTTTCAGCACTATCTTGTTTTCAAAAAACTGACTTTATTTGCCCAAGTTATTCCAAAAAGAAAAATAGTATCTCTCTTATGGTAGGATTGAAGGGTTGATGGTGGTTGTTTGATGGTTGAAGGGAAACACTCAAATGGAATCACTTGCTAGGTGATGACCTGGTCGTAGGGTGGTGGTAACTTGTGGAGAGAGGGCGATGAGAGTGGAGATAGGGTGACGGAAAATATTTCTTATGATAGTGCTCAAACTTAAAGAGGGGATTGATAATAGTTTTGTTATTTATTTTTTGGTAAACTTAAATATTCCTACTATCTTAATTCCATGTGAGTAATTTTGGGTTGTTTTTCCCTTTCACAAAGTTGCAATAAAATTCTAACTACATCATAAATTTGGTGAGAGTGTATATCAGATGATTAGGTGAATTGCTCAATCAACAAGGATGATATGTAGGTGTTCCCTTTTAAAAAATCCAACACATCAATTGAAAATGGACAAAATGGAAGAACTTAGGCATAATTAATAAATTTTTGCACATTGCTTCTCTGTCTTTGCTTCTTATAGGTTTATCACTTTGGAGATATGAAACACATCATTTTTTTGTTTAAACAACTACAAAAGTGGACTTAAGATGCACATGAGAAAATATTTTCATATTGTAAATGTGAATTCAATCCTTACCAAAATACAAACCTAGATATATAATTCTCACCTTTTCATACTCACACCACTAGAGAATTGTCAAATTCCACAAGTATTGACCTTGGAAAGTGGGAATTCAAATTTTGGAAAGTGTGAGACAATTGCATGTATGATTTGATATAGGATGAATAAATTAATGGTAACTAAATTAGATACATTCTAAACTAAAATATATTGCATAGTAAATTTAATTTTGCATGGCTCAAGCTAAGAGTTATAAGTGTGTCAAAATATTTTAAATAGATGGTAGAATTTTCTTCACATAATTAAGATAATATACATCATATATAACATTAAGGAAAAAATTATCTATCAATAATATAGGTAGTAATTTTCATGTCAATTAAAGAAAAATAATCTAACATACTACACCATTCTAGTGTTAATGAGTACGTTGTTTGTATAATTGCATTTATAGTTTGATAGAGTAAGATCATGTCATTATAAATAAGTATTATAAAGAAATGAAATAATAAATTATTTTGACCATTTTTTACTAAATATAATTATTGAACTCTAGTTACTTATACATGTTTTTAAGAGAAGGGAGAAGAAAATAATATGGTTGATTTTTTAAGGTTATTTTTTTATGAAGACATAACATGTATGGTATTTGAACTTGTTGTAGGTGTTTATGTTTTGGGATATTTGAGAAAAAATCATCACCAAAGGAATGAGGTGGAAAGACTATGTATGCATCTCACCATGTTATAGTTTGTGAAAGGGGAAGAATAAATCAAAATACTAGTTATACAACATAGGTTATACATTTTCATTAGATAATCCCTAATTGATTAGTAAGTATGTTGAACACACCAGAATATTGAGAGGGGAGGTGAATTAGTGTTCTATCAAATATTAAACCTTATGGAATGTACAAATACTTTAAACTCTACCGCATAAACAAGAACATGAAAGATGAAGACAATGCACAACACAACATGAGATATACGTGGAAAACCCCATAGGGGAAAAACCATGGTGAGAAAAGCTACTAGGAGCTACTGTCCTAATCCAGCCTGACAAAATGAAGAACATGTACAACTTCTTTTTAGGGCTACAACCCAAGGAAGCTACAACTCCTTGATTTGAGCACACACTCATGAATGATTACAAAATGATAGTCCTTCCAGTATCTGAAATTGACAATTAAGCTCACTCTCTTTTGATGATTGCAATTTTGCTTTGTAGATTCTCCAAATGTCTTATTAGTTGCCTACTAGCTCACTGCTTTCAACAATTAAGAAGTTATTTCCTTGGACTCACTGCCTCCAACAAACAATTAAACACACTTCTTCAGATGCCTTTTGTCAGAGGAATATGATCAAAATGAATCTGGGAAGGATCTATCACAACTGCTCTTTCTCTTTCAATCACAAACAACCATCATCTTGCCTCACCCTAGATCAACTAGGTTTAGAATTTATACATAATATTACATTGATTACATTTCACATGTCGGCCTACAACAACAAAAATATTACATTTGTAAGTCGACCAAGGATAAAACAAACACCATGAAACGTGTAGAGGGAAAGACAAAAGACTACCCACAACACCAAGAAGAGGAAAATGCCTTGCAGATCCCAACACACACTTAACTTGGTCCCAAAACAGTCTTCACATCTTTGATCTTCTATAAACATCATCCACACACTTTGCAAATGCAAATTAAGTAAACTATAAACAAGAAATATGTAACTTATAGCATGTTGGCATTCATATCCATTGGTGGTACATAAGAATGATAAAAAAATATTTGTGTTTCTCCTATATGAGTCGACATGAACCATACGACACCTTCAATCACTTGCTAAGCTCCACTCAAACTTGAACTTGTGGCACAAAACATCAACATACCTTAGTTAGCCTGAGCAAAAGCATAAGCCAACAAAACATTCATTCCAGACCACAACCTATATTGGATAAGCCAAAAATCACTTTGCAAAACATCAACAAGCATCATATGATATTTAGGAGCATTCTCATACATCCCTTTCTCAACCTCATGCAACAACAAGTTGGTGCAAGCCAACAAACATTTAAACCAGTCTTCGGACAACATAGTGTTGCAAGTATGAGCAAGTTTGGTGGTGTTGCCATTCATGTTGTCATTGATGTCAACACAATTCAGTATGTTGCAGATTGTGCATGTATAGTTGAGATGTTGTTGAGATGTTTTGAGTACATGGAGCTATCCTTATGATGTTGCAGATGTGTTGAATTGATGAGTTTCCAAGTGCTTTTGAGAAAATTAATAAAGAGAGAAGTCAAAGTTTTGAATGTGCTCTGGTATGTGCTTCACGTTTCTCCTGTATTGATCCTATGCTTGTGTGGATTTGAAGGATTTCTAATGGTGATCTAGTGGTGATATCTCTTGAGTTGTAGCTTCTGATTTGATGGGTTGTGAAAGTTACGTTCACCGGTGTGTGAACTGTTCTTGCAGAGTTAGCTTTCTGTGACTGGGAGAAACGTTTTTGCTCTGTAGTCCTCTGCTGTTCTATTTCATATTGTTCGGATCTAGAATGTGTCTTATAATGGTGTTCTCTTGGTTTTGGAAATTCAATGCGTGTGGTTTGGTAACCCGAAAGTCAAGTTTCAGAGTTGTTGTATGTGTTTGCATAGTTCAGATGGACTGATGGAAGGAGTTCGGTGTTCCAAGATCATTTCACTTGCTGTGGATGTATTTGAAGGAACCTGAGATGTTTTCTCGTGCATAATGAAGTGTTTTGCATCGTCCACATGCTATCTTCTTGTTGGAAAGCGTGTACATCAATGTTCATTTGTGTTTTCATTAGGTTTGGCCGACCTGGTGTTTACACTTCGTTCAAAGAATTAATTTTAATTAAGGAAGTATGTGGTTGATCCGAGACATTATTTTTAGTCTTGGTTAAGTATTTTTATTGGTCCACTTTCATTCCTTTCCACCGCAGGAATGTTGAGTTGCCGACCTAATTTGAATTTATGAAATGAGGTGTATGTGGCCGACCTTGGAGAAAGTTTCTAAGGTTGAAGATGGTATAAATGTAGGTCGAATTGGAAGAATTGAATGGCAATGCAAAGTGACGAAGTAAGCCACAAATCAAAAGAACATAAGTGTGTGAAAGTGAGTTGATGCAACAACGCTTCATTGTGTTGGATTGCTAAAGGCAACAAGCTGAAGGTTTCTGTAATCTTATGATCAAAGCTGCAAATTTGCGTAAATTGTTGTGGTGGATCTTTTGTTTTCTTTTGTATCAGTAGGCAGTTTGCCTCCCTGTTGGACAGTGAGTCCTTTCTATAGGAAGTGAGCCTTTGTATTTGGACAGTGAGTCCTCTTCTGGGCAGCAAGCCCTTGGCAGTGAGGCTCTATATTCGGTTTTTGATATCTCTTTATATTGTGAGTTAATCCTCACTGTGGTTTTTCCCTTATTGGGTTTTCCACGTAAAAATCTAGTGCTCATTGTGTTGATTTTACTTTCTGTTATGTGTTTCAAGTTCATACTTAATAAAAAAATAGTGTGGTTGTGGAATTGATAAGTGTTGAAGTTTTAAGTTTGAATTTTGTGACAATTGATTCACCCCCCCTCTCAGTTGTTCTACGCCTTTTAGCAATTGGTATCAGAGCTTTGGTTCCTTGGTGTAGTGCTTAATCGCTTAAGGAAGATCCGATGGCGCATAAGTTGGTGATCCCTATGTTCTATGGATCTGATTACAGTGATTAGAAAGTGCAGATGAGAGGATATATTGTTTCTCTTGGTTACAAGACTTGGAAGGTTGTTGAGATGAAGTATGTTGCTCCGGCGAGTGGTCCTACTACTACACATGAGGTTTCTGCTTATGAGGAGAATGAGAAAGCGAGGTATGGTATTTATAGTGCTTTATCTAAAACTGAGTGAACTAAGGTTCTTTCTTTAGACACTGCTCGTGAAGTTTGGAAGAAGTTGGAAGAACTGTATGAAGGAAATGAAAGAGTAAAGTTGACAAAGAATCTGGTGGCAAAGCACATATATGAGAATCTTAGAATGGAAGAAGGTGAAGAGTTCATGAGCTATTTCTAGAGGGTTGAGATGACAACAAATGAAGTTAAAAATCACGGGGGAAAAACTGACCGATGAAGATATAATTGAGAAGATCGTGATCACCCTACCAAATTTCTACAGTGATAAGATCTTAGTTATTGAAGAGATGTATGATCCTATGAAGTATACTAAAGAACAATTATTTGGCACCTTGACAACGTTTGAGATGAGAAAGTTTAGGAAAGAAGAAAAGACAGAAACAACATTTAAGGCAATGAAGATTGAAGATGATCCAGATAGTGATGGTTCTGATGAGTTGGAAGCGAATTTCACCGGAAAGTTGAAGAAAGGTATCAAAAATTATAAAGGTATGTTTCCCTTTAAATGTTTTAGTTGTGGTAATATTGGTCATTATGCTTCAAGATGTCCGAATAAAGCTGTACATAAGAAGAACAAGGATTATAAAGATAAGGATAGAAAGGATAAGAAATACAAGAAGTTGTATTATGTTAAAGAAGAAACTGAGATTTTTGATGATGAATCTGAAAATGAGGGTGATGATAATGAATGCTTGTTTTTAACTTTGGAAAACAAATCTGTATCTGCTAACCCTGGAAAATGTGCAAGGAAGAATGCTCCGAAAAACAAAAAGAATAAGATGGAAGGTACTCTGGTCACCGCCTTTCATGCAAGACAGGATGAAGACTACTGGGTGATTGATAGTGGATGTTTTAACCACATGACCGAAGATAAGAGCAAGTTCACTAAACTTGAAAAGTATGATGGTGGTTTGGTCATGTTTGGTGATGATTCAAGAGCTAAGATTTGTGGGAAAGGTACAATTAGTTTTGATGGAGTACACAAAACTAATGATGTATATGATGTAAAGGGTTTGAGGCATAACCTTTTGAGTGTTGGACATATGTGTAGCAATGGTTTTAAACTTGTGTTTCAGAATAATACCTGTGAAATCAAAAAAGGATCCATAGATATGGTTTCTATTGGAAGAACTTATTGAAACATCTATCAGCTTAAGGGAGTTGATGGTCAATGCCTTGTATCTCAAGTTAGTGAAAGTTGGTTATGGTATTGGAGGATGAGACATGTAAACTTTGATAATTTGGTTAGAATCAATTCAAGAGATGTCCAAAAGGTAGTGAGCTGAAGGTTTCTGCAATCTTTTGATCAAAGCTGTGGATGTGTGTAAATTACTGTGGTGGATCTTTTGTTCTCTTTTTTATTAGTAGGTAGTGAGCCTCCCTTTTGGACAGTGAGTCCTTTCTGTGTGAGCCTTTGTATTTGGACAGTGAGTCCTCCTCTGGGCAGTGAGCCCTTGGCAGTGAGCCTCTGTATTCGGTTTTTGCTATCTCTTTATATTGTGAGTTAATCCTCACCATGGTTTTTCCCTTATTGGGTTTTCCATGTAAAAATCTGGTGTTCATTGTGTTGATTTTACTTTCTGTTATTTTTGTTTCATGTTCATACTTAATAATAGAACAGTGTGGTTGTGGAATTGATAAGTGTTGAAGTTTTAAGTTTGAATTTTGTGACAATTGATTCATGCCCCCCTCTCAGTTGTCCTGCACCTTTTAACACACAATCCAGTACACTGTCATCTCTAACTTTCTCTATAGAAGGATTATTGACACAAATATTTGGATATAACACCTTCACATCTCAATGAACTTAAATTTTGACTTGCACAACCATAACTACAAATGCAGAGATATGCATAGCCAACTTTACACCTCTGAGAATATCCTCATAGAATCAACATAGTCTTCAATATGCCACTCTAAAAAATAGTTTCGGTAATTGATGCAATGACAGGGAGGTGATCAACCTATTCAACACAAATTGAATCCTCTCAAACACTTTTGAAAACTTCAAAACCCTCTCTAGGGTTATCTTCTCTATTAGCACCCTACTTGCCTTGTAGGCAACCCGACCTTGTTTTCAGGTCCTAACTCCCAAACACTCTAACAAATCCACTAACCACTCATATTTTTAGGGACCCATTAACCCCTCACAAAACATACCCCAAAACCTTATTAGGTCTCTTTGGACCATCTTCACTCAAACTGGCCTTTAGCGCTGAAAAGGGCACCAATTAGCCCATTTTTCCGAAGGAACACACCTCCAATTTGACAACCAACCCAAGATTCCACTTGAAAATCCTCAAACTTCCTTCCAAACCACATATTCTCCAATTTTAAAGTCCAAACTTGCTCACTATGACTCATTTTCTTGAAACCCTCACTTTTCTCCAAATGGATAAGGGTTTATTGAAAATCACATATCCAGACCTCTCACAACCTTGAAATCACCTCCAACATACCTTATTCTGTCTGCACAAGCTTAATTCACCCCCAAATTATGTTGCCCCCAAAGTTCTTACACACTTCCTTAAGAAAACCACTAAAATTCACTTGTTTTCCCACTTTGTTCAGCTAGGGATTTATGCCCATACCTACAATTGAGCTTCCTTGCATATGCAAAACCTTCTAACATATCAAACTCCACATACACACACTTCTCCCAACCAGTTCTACCTTGCTCTCAAGCAATCTCTTCAATTCACTAACTCTAGCCTTGTTGTGAAGGCCTAAAACCTATGTTTCCAACAAGGGCAGTGTTGAGAACCTCTTCAAATGCCTTCACCAACATTAATTTCATATTCTTACACCCTATCCTACTTATATCAGGGCCATTCCACCGAGACACAACCTGGACAATAGGTGGGATGGCCTATTTCAACATTTCAAACTCTCAAACCCTTATATGATAGTTATAGACTTGTTTGTGCAAATTGATCCCAAAAACCTTTCAAACTTGTTAGAGACCTCTCAGTACCAGTCCAAAACGTGCTCAACACATGGCTCCACCAAAAAAAATTCAAATTAGAATGGAAATGATCTGTATAAGCAAGTATAGAGGTTTAAAACAAACAATTTGCAAAATTTGTGAGAATAACACAAAATATCAAGTCTCTTTATTTGTTCTTCAAACAAAACTTTCAACAACCAACAAATTTGACCCAAAACATTGTATTTATACTCCTACCATCCTAAATCCACCCAAACAATCGCCTAACCACCTTCCACCTTCCAACCGACCGTTGGAATTCAAAACCATTACAACTTTGCACTTTTACAACATTTGAAGTGACATCATTTTTGCAATTTTTGCAATATCAATCCAAATGACCCCACACTGACCTCTAGACTAAAAAAAACATTGCAAAATGGCCTAACATTGCCTTGTTGGATATTATCATGACTTAAACAACCTACTAGACTCAAATTCATAAAATGGAGCAACAAGGTGCTTTGCACCAGTAACTCAAATGGTTTGAAATGTGGATCATACATGCCTTGAAATAACAAAAAGCTATCCTCCAAACCGTAGGAGCAAAACATCATCAACAAAGAAATGCAGAGCATTTCTTAGACTTTGGCAACCAAAGAACCAGACTGCAACACTCTTCATAGAACTTTTGACATCAATGACAACCAAACTGCAACAAAGTATCTATTGGGAAAATGGAATAACAATTCCTTCAAGTATTTTGATTTATTCTTCCCCATTCACAAGCTATGACATGGTAAGATGTATACATAATCTTAATCTACCTCAATATTTTGATTTATTCTTCCCCTTTCACCAACTATTACATGGTGAGATGCATACATAGTCTTATTCTACATCATTCCTTTGGTGATGATTTTTTCTCAAATATCCTATAACGTAAACACTTAGAACAAGTTCAAATACCATACATGTTATGTATTCATTCAAAATAACCTAAAAGAACCAACCATATTATTTTGTTCTCCCTTCTCTTCAAAAATGTGTATAATTAATTAAAATTCAATTATTATATTTAGTAAAAAATGTTCAAAATTATTTATTATTTTCTTTATCTTTTTAATACTTATTTATAGTTGCATGATCTTCCTCTATCAAACTATAAATGTGATTCAAAAACAAGGTATACATTAACGTGTTTTCTTGAATATAAAAATTCATATGCCATTCTCATACATTCAACACAAAATCAAAATCTTCGTTAAATTTCTCTATACATTTTGTTCCATAATGTTTTTAATGTTAAAAAAGGAAATAAACTTTGTTGCAACAAATATATTGTTTGTAATATTAAAAGGTAAAAAATAAATCACATCAATTACAGTACATATAAACCATGAAATTTAAGTAAATGTGAATAATGAACCATCAAAATAAGGCACATGGAAATAATATTATGAGTCAAATACATGGTAGCCTTTGGGAAGCTTCAAAATTAGATTGCATTCATCCTTCATGGTGCATATCGACCTTCATTTCTTATTTCCATTTATAATAGAGATACTATCATTACATGGCAATTTTGGGAAGCTTCAAAATTAGATTGCATTGTGCATAAAGACCTTCATTTCTAAATTCCAATTCTAATAGAAAAACTATCATTCAACATGATGTGTAACTCTATTGTTTGAAGACATCTTCATAATTATGCTTTGAGATCATGTACACGTTAACGAGAATTACAAATGTCTTTTTTATTTTCTTATGAGCATCCTTATCCGTCTAGTTATCATTGCATGAGGTTAATGATAAATTTGATTATTCCTCTTTCTTATTTATCACAAAATCATTCCTACCAAAAATTAATGAACTAATCAACAACCTTTAATCTTAAATTTAATACACATTGTTCATAAATATTCTTCAACAAATTTCATCTTCCAACTATAACTTCCTTTGCTAACTTGAATTAAATTTTTTACATAAAAAATAAAATTCAACTCCAAATTCATAAAAAATGATTTAAAAAAATAATTATACTTTCAAATATTTTATTTACATTGCACATAAGGGCATATATTTACTCCAAATATTTAGAATAAACTTCCATTATGATGTACCATAAAAATATTGAATGACATCTCTTTGTATGCAAGTTATCTACATTGAAGAAATAAATAGATTAGGTGTATTGAGTGCACCTTTTTAGTAATACAATTTTGTTTTGAACAAAATGAAGAAAAATGTCTTAGTGAATTCAATAATAGTTGAATTCAAAGTAGGTTTGTGTATTAGTTATAATTATATGTTTTATATATTTGAATATGTGTGAGTTATATTAAAAAATTGCTCATTTACTATTTTATGTATGCATTTAACTAATTTATTAACTTCAAATATGGTGTTTAAAGAGGGCTTGTTATTTTTCATCACTTGTCTATAGTATGTTGTTTGATTATAAATTTTATCTTTGGCTTAGAAATGTTGGGAGGAGATTGGTCCCATTAGTTTCTCTAGCCCTAAATTTAGAGGAGACTTTCTTCAACAAATTAGGAATGATGGATGAACCACTAGCCTTTGCTCGACTCCTACATTACCCAGGTTGTTATCTTCCTTTTTGTTTATAATTTTCATAGTACTTTCTTTTTTAGCATAACTAATTGTTGAGATAGGCTTATTTTCAATTTTGAATGTTAGGTAAACAATTTGATGTAGACCATGGAGTGATTGGTGCTGCTACTCATTCTGACTATGGAATGTTGACTCTTCTTGCTACAAATGGAATGGCAGGGCTACAGGTAGATGATACTTTGGAAATATTAAATACAAGATTTGGAGAAATTTATATTTAAATATTTTTCCTTATATATTAAGATAGATATATTTTGAAGATTTGCAGGAAAAAAGATGTTAAACCACAACATTGGGAAGACATTCCTCCCATTAAAGGGTAATATTTACTAGGCCTATTATTGATCCATGGAGATTGCATTTTTTAAGTCTTACATCATATAATATTTGAGGAACATTTTATTTGTAGGGCATTTGTGATTAACATTGGTGACATGTTGGAGCGTTGGAGTAATTGCCTATTTCGGTATGACAATTTGCTTTATGATTTTGATTATCTTAAATATTAATTAAAAAATAAATTAGAGATTCTAAGTTTTCACAATATTTAATATTAGAAAACATTATTTTGAGAAGATGTGAAAAAAAATTGAAACTATATTTTAGAGTACAAAATAGAATCTATCATCAAAATAATCATATGGAATTCATACTAGAGATCTTTAATGAAAACATTTGTTAAAAAATATCAAAACATAGTAAAGAGAAAGATTAACAAGATGCCCTTTAGGCTCATGTTAGATGAATTAATAAATTTAAAATTATTCCTTCCAAACATCTAAATTAATATCTAACCAAATTAAATTCAATAAAATAACTATTCTCTGAGTGGTTCAAATCCTAGCCTTCATCTTTATGCAGTATTTTAAAATACTTTTTAATATACTCAACCTTCCTTAAGAGAGGTAATGTTTTTCTTTAAAAGTGCTCTTCTAAACATGATATATCTTTATCTAATAAAATATTTCCAATGTCTACTATTTTATCCTTGGTTGATGAAACTACTTGTCTACTATTTTATCCTTGGTTGATGAAACTACTTGTTTTGTGAATGTAACGAACCTCATAAACATTAATTAATTAAAAAATAAACATATTTTTATATATATTTACATACTTTTCTTTGTCAATTTAAAAGTTTATTGTAATATTAATCTCATTAATTTAATTTTAACACTTTAATGGTGTAGGTTTTTAAGATCTTTTTAAACACTTTAAATATAAAGAAATAATTCCATTTATTTTTCTTCCCTAACTATTCTTAACTTCTCTAGTAGATTTGATTATTTAATTTCTCTTTCTAATTGTTCTTTATTAGAAACACTTAAATATATTGTAGAAAATGTTTCAAAAAATGCTTTTTGTGCTAGGTGATGAGAATAAGTGACATGTAGATAAATATGTGTGATATCTTTCATTTAATATCAATAAGAAAGAAAGCTATCTAACATTTTGTGTGAGGAGAGCATCCAAGAAATAAATTGTGATGTATCTTAACTTCTTAATGATGTGTAAGGAACTCATCTAATATTTTCATTGACATGTTTCCAACATAAGTTTATACCATCTACATATCTCTTCCACCAAATAGGATTTTAGTGGAAAGAATTTAAGTGTTGCATCCTTAAATTGTTTCATAAATAGGTTGGAAGTAACTAGTGTTAGTTGAAAATCCATTTTTATAAATTGTATTTTATAATAGATGGTGATTGTTAAAAAATTAACAAAACTCTTAAATAGAAATCTATTAGCCATACATTCTCCCTAGTTATTTAAGATCTAATTGCCCCAATGACATTCTTTACTTAGCACCTCTATGAAAAGAGACTACATAAACACTAAACTATATATCTTTGTCCTTCAAATTTTTTATCTTTAATTATTTTTTATAATTTTTTATATGAAATTGATTTTATAAGTAAAAATGGATTGCCTAAGTATTTATTAAAGTTAAAAAGAATGGTTTAATTGGGAAGTAAAAATAATTTTAAAAATCACATTTTAAGATTAGTTAATTAAATTTATATATTAAAATGTGAATTCGAAAAAAAAATATTATAGTTATAACAACACAACAAGTAGTGAAGCTTTGATAGGAGCATCCAATCTATGCTGTAAACTTTGTGAAGCCCATGTGGGATGAGGTGACTCTTTGCACTAATAGGCAAGTTACTTTACGCGTAGGTTTAAATTGTTATACTCAAAGCACTTTGTACTTTTTGATCACTTTTAATATAAGAGGTTGGTGTCTTTTCCTTTTTATTAGTTATCCTCCTTGTAGAAATCCATTTTGGAATGTAATAAAATGCCAAACATGGTCCCTTGCACTAGGGATTTTTATCATTTTAATTTTCAACCTAGTAGACTTAAAAACCTTTAAATAAGAGCTCAAAGACCATGTTTTATAACCATGTTCATCCTTATCATGGTTACAAAAGATTGCCACCTATTTTCATTGAACCCAATGATCGAAGATGAGGTCAAATTTTCCACTCTTCACCTCGAAGGGGTATCTTAGGAGTGTTGGTATCATGCGATAACCACTCAAAGACACTAATCTATCACCACATTAGAAGAGTTGAAAAAGAATTTATTGGATAAGTTTGAAAGGAAGGATCCATAAATTGATTTTAGAGAGCCAACCCAATAAAAATACCATGGATCAGTAGAAGACTATGTGACTAAATTTCAAAAGTTAGCAGTAATGGTACTAGATGTCTTAGATAGAAGTGTTGCAAGGTGTGCGCCCTTGGTCTCCTTGTGTTGTGCAGCGTAACCCTTGGGTTTGAGACATGGCTTAACCATCTCCCATGGATTCATTTACTCTGGCGGTTGTATCGGGCATTAATAGGTTGATCTTTTGGTGCAACGACTACTGTTTGTGCAATAATTGGTATTAGAGCATAGGTCATGGGTTCAAATCCCTCGCTTGCATTGGGGGGTATTGTTCCAAGGTGTGCACCCTTGGTCTCCTTGTGTTGTGCAACACAGTGCTCGAGTTTGTGACATGGCTTAACCGCCTCCCGTGGATTCATTAACTGTGGCAGTTGTATTAGGCATTAATAGGTCAATCTTTTGGTGTAATGGCAATCGTCTGTGCGACAAGAAGAACCATAATCCTTTTTATTGAAGGGTTAGTTGAACCCCTCAAGGTCTTAGTGAGAACCTTTAATCCATCAACTCTTCAAGATGCAGTTAAAAGGCCCTAGATTTGGAATCTGTGGCACCAAGGAATAAATTCATTCACATAGGATCTCTTTTCCATCAAAACAAAGGCAATATTAGAAAAGAGCAAATATCTACTCATGCATCTAAAAAAGATGTAGACTCTATAAATGAATTGAGAAGGAATTCATTGCATTTTAACTATGAGGAGCCATGGGCACTTTATTATCATTGTCCAGGGAAGGCAATAATTGATTACATTGAGGCTGCCTCTGATGATGAGCTTAAAACATAATATCTTGATTGAATGTAGTCCATTAGTAACTAGTTGGGTTCCTAATAGCTAAGTTCCACCTATTCCAAGATCCACTATCTTTAGATCTATACTCTTACCGAGGGAAGAACCACAGTTGGATGGAGAAGAATAACAATGCCTAACCCCAAAGATGATGAATATCTATTGCAAGAAACATCACAATATCAATCCAAGATTTTATTTGGATATGTCCCTTAGGGATTATTGTGATTTGAAGATGAGGGACAGACCAAGAAATGGAGGAAGAAAGGCCCCCCCAATATCAAGCTCCTAGAGACTTCCATAGTTGAGTTGGAAAATTAACCATTCCTAACTATAATGAGTTGAACAAATGTTCAATTCGAGCATGGTTACAAAATATTAACACCTATTTTTTGTTGAACACAATGATCAAAGATTAGGTTATCAAATTTTCCATCCTTCACCTAGAAGGGGTAGATCACGAGTGGTGATATAACAAGATAATCAATCAGGCACATGACTCTATCACCACCTTAGAAGAGTTCAAGAAGTTATTGGATAGATTTGAAATGAAGGATCCATAAATTCATTTGAGAGAGCTAGTCCAATTGAAACATCATGGATCAATAAACGACTATGTGATTGAATTTCAAAGGGTAGTAGTAATGGTACTAGATGTCTCAAATAAGAGAACCATAGTTCTTTTCATGAAAAGGTTAGACAAACTCCTCAAGGGCTTAGTGAGAACCTTTAATCCACTAGCTTTGCAATATGCATTTAAGAAGGCCCTAGATCTAGAATCTTTGGCAGCAAGGAACAAATCCATTGCAAGAGGACCTCCTTTCAATCAAAACAAAGGGAATATTAGAAAAGGGAAAATATATACTCCTCCACTTGAATATGACATGGACTCCAAAAATTAATTGAGAAGGAGTTCATTGTGCTTCAATTGCTGTGAGCCATGGGTACCTTGTGATCATTGTCTAGAGAAGGGACAAATCCATTACATTAAGGTTGCCTCTAATGATAAGCCTCCAATAGAAGATCATGAACAAATAACCATGAAAGAACTTGAAATTGAAATAATGGGAGGAGGAACCAACGACAATGTTTTGGTTGTACTTTGAAGAGCTCCAAATTTCTACAATCTTAAAGTTAATGGGGTCTTTGTTGGGACAACAAATCACTACTCTTATAAATAGTGGGTCCATGCATACTTTTATTAAGGATTGATGAGCAACAGGGGACTTGGGATAAAAGAGTTTAGTGTTTTTAGTGTCATTGTTCTAAATGGATATACCATTCCTTGCATATAGAGAGTGAGATGTAACTTGGTATTACCTTAGGGGAGCACAAAATACATAAATAATTCTATGTGGTTAACTTGGGAGAAACCAATATGGTGTTAGGTGTGCAATGGCTACACTCCCTTCACAAATTTACTCAAAACTACCAATCAATGGGACTCAAGTTTACATCAAACAACAAGGACATAATGCTTAGAAATATTTCTAATGGGACACGTTGGATCATCACTTAAAAGAGGATAGAGTAATCTTTTCATAAGGACCAAATTGCATGGGCTTTAAATTGCCTCATCAACTCCTAAAAGAGACTCATATCTAGTAGACATTTAAACAATTCTAAAGAAAAACAGTAAGATCTTCAATGATACAACCTCGAGGCTTCCACCAAACCATGGTTTTTAGCA
Source organism: Sequoia sempervirens (assembly GCA_007258455.2). Classification (NCBI taxonomy): domain Eukaryota; kingdom Viridiplantae; phylum Streptophyta; class Pinopsida; order Cupressales; family Cupressaceae; genus Sequoia; species Sequoia sempervirens. The sequence continues at coordinate 34,765 of VDFB02074384.1, forward strand.
CAATATAGAGTTTGAGACAAGGGATATGCCTGTCATTACTACCTCTTATAGACATCAACAAATGCACAAAGAAGAAACACGAGAGGCAATCAAATAATTGTTAGCAACAAGGCACATTAGACTAAGCTCTACTCCAATTTCTTACTCAGTATTCTTGGTGAAGTAAAGGATGATATTATGAGGATGTGCATTAATTACAAGGCATTGAAGAAGAGATATCAAGAACAGGTATCCAATTCCTTGAATTGATGAACTAAATGACAAATTCCATGAATATGTATATTTTTATAAAATTGATTTTAAATTTAGCTATCACCAAATTCAAGTTTGCAAGGAAGATGTAGCAAAAATATATTTCCATTATCACTGCAAGCACTTTGAAATCCTAGTCATGCCATTTGGTCTCACGATTTCTCCCATCATCTTTTAATCATGCATGAATCAAATATTTAATAAACAACTCAAAAAAATATTATAGTATTTTTTATGATATCTTTATATATAGTAAGAATGGAGGAACATTTGAGACACATGGATGAGGTACTTGGTATTTTTGAGCAACAATTCTTTTATGCTACAGAATCTAAATGTGATTTTGGATTGATTGAAAATTTGTACTTAAGACATGTTATAAGTGCTCAAGGAGTTCATGTGGACTAAAAAAAAAATTGTTGGTAAAGCAAGGATATACAACTAAGAGCGGGGGTGGGGGAGTGAATCAGTTGTCACAGAATACTTAAATATTTTCAATCTTTATTTAACCAAATCTCAGATCTGATGAATAAACAATAAACCACAAACATTCAACACATCAAAGACATAGAATACCAATATTTTTTACATGGAAACCCTGTTATTGGAAAAACCATGGTGGAGGTTAGTCCACAATATTATACCCTGTTAAAAGTATAATGAGAAATAATGGGAATACACATGCATTCGGGCACACTGCCTAGAGTTCACTGCTCAAATACAAAAGAGGACTCACTTTCCAAAGAAAAGTTTGGATTAAAACCATCCAAGTTGTGAACTGAGAAAATAGCTTCTACATAAGCCTAATTACAGTTCTAGTTAAGCACGAAAAAATCTTCTTCACTCTTCGCTCAAACTTCTTCACACTTCACTCAGTCTTCTTCACAGTCTACTCTACAATTGAATGATATTCACACATACGCACATGGGAGCACACAAAGCACACTTTACACTGATGAAACAATCGCTCTTATATATCCGCAACATGAGATTACATCAACAACTTAGTTAGCCATAGATATAAAACATTTTTCAATGTTGGCCCAAATTTACAAATAATTTTTTTCATGCGAATCCACCAAGGTCGACCACAATATAGTGGAGACCCAAATCAACAACACCAACCCAAAAAGACTTCAATTAATTTCACCTCAAAGATCTACAACACGTTACACCCGTCATGTTGGCTAAGAACATGAAAAACCAAACATACAGAGAAAAATATTCGACCACAAGCACATCGATCAATGTGGACGTACCACAAAGATAGAGCATGATCTAGAAACATCCAAGAACACGAAGAAACAATAGAGAAACATCCACAACAACTAGAATTACCAGAATTATACCAACTTTAATCAAGAACACTGACAAAGACCACATAAACATTGTCAGAACACGGATCTTCATAATTTTGAACAAATCTTCATGCGGACATGTGAAACTTCCAGAGGATGGACTAGATACATGCAACAATAAACCCTTTAATCCACAACAATTTATCTCCAATGTACAAAACAAGACACCTTCATGACCTTCACAGTTCCACTGGGAACCTGCAATACTTACTTTTACAATTTTCTCAATATCCTCGACATATACAACCTTCAATACATGAAATGCTAATAGTGTTGACATCAATGACAACCACATATTAGCCACACAACTACAACATCCAACAAGATCTAGGTCATTATTAGTTGGCTAGTTCCTTAGAAACTCATATGGTTAATGGGATTTTTGGGTCTTTGTAGGTACTATAGAAGATTTGTTTGTGGATTTTGTTAGTTGGTTGCCCCATTGATTGATATAATAAAAAAGGAGTATTCTCTTGGAACGATGAAGCACAAAGTGTATTTGAGTAGTTCAAAGAGATAATGCAAACTTTCTCTATGCTTGCAATACTATATTTATCACTTCCTTTCATACTTGAATGTGATGCATCTAGAGAAGAAATTGAAGTGGTGCTAATACAAAAAAATCAAGCCATAACTTTTGAGAGCCAAAATCCAAAGGAACTAGAAAGATGATTCTCTATTTATGATAAAGAAAAGCTTTCCATCATGCAAACCTTGGAGTTTTTTTGGCAATACCTAGTGTATGGAAAGTTCATGGTAAAGATGGATCTTAAGTGTAAAAATCCTTTCTAAATTAGTGAGACCTTAATGACTGCCAACAAAAAAGGGTAAGTAAAATGCAAGCATACACAATTTTGAAATTGAATATCCCAAAGGGAAAAATAATCTAGTGGTTGGTTAACCTTCTAGGATGCCAAACATGTGCTCCATTTACAAGATTTATAATGATTGGAAGGACTTTTTAAGAGTTGAATATGCCAAAAATATTTTTTCCAATGACATTTTTGACAAAAAAATCAGTGATGAAAGGTACAAGGTAGTTGATGGACTTTTCAAGTATAAGGGATGAATCTTTTTGACTGCTTAATGAAAGTTGAAAAAAAAAAATCCTAGTTCATTATTCTCCCCTAAGAAGTCATCTAATATTTTGCAAGACCTATAGGAATATTAGAGAAAGGTATTCCTAGAAAGGCATGAATGAAGAGGTGCTCAAGCATGTATGTGAATGTTTTAATTTCCAATAGATAAAGTTAGAGAAAACGTTTCCAATTAGTTTGCTTTAGCCTTTACCTATTTCTAAACAATAGTAGAAGAATATATCTCTGGAATTTATCATATGAATTCCAAAGGCACTAGGTAAGGATTATATTTATGTGGTGGTGAAAAGGTTAAAGAAAATGTACATTTCTTCTATATTGTAGCTGATTACAAGAGACTACAAGTGGTAGATTTGTTCTTTAGAAGAAAAAAAAGTTAGACTCGATGGGTTGCCAAAATCAATTGTAAGTGATCATGACAATAAATTATTGTCTATTTTGGCATGAATTGTTTTGAAGTGGGTACTTCATTCACTTCAAGCATAACCTACCACCCACAAACATGTCTAAATAAAAATAGTTAGCAAATGGGTAGAAGGATATTTAAGGAATTATGTTTGAGGATAGAAAAAGGCGTGGGTCAAATTACTCTACTTGGGGGAATCATGCTACAATACAACACACAATATGTCTATTGATATGTCTTGTTTCAAGGGCCTTATATGGATATGATAACCCAACTTATGTTGATTTGGTCATTTCTATAGTAAGGTTCCTAGGCAAAAAAATTGATTCAAACAAGTTGAGATGTGATGATCCTTAAGGTGCACTTGCAATGTACTCAAAATTGTTGATGTGTTTTTTATGCACCTCTCAACACAGGCAGTGCGTAGGTGCACTACCTCTCTTGAAAGAAAATCTTCCACAATCAGATTGTAGAACACTATCCCAAGGTCTCTAATGTCAGGTCTTGACAGTGCTTGAAATATCTCAGTTGTTTCATGTGATTTGCTGGAATCACAAGGCAGACTTATGGATTAGTTACAAAGTGGGGAAGTTGGATTCTTGAAAGAGAGTTCTTAAGATGGGAGAGTTGTTATGCATTTGCTGTAGGTTCAAACAACAGTCTTAACTCCATTTTGTCATTGGATTTAGTTTTACAATGTGCAATGAACCTTAGCATAGGTTACTCATTAAATAAAATGAAAAAGGGCAGGGAAGAGAGGAGGTTTCTAGATCTGCAACTAATTGTGAACAGTGATGATGGAGTTCCTGCAATGGACAGCTTCTTGGAAACAATATTCCACTTAACCAAAGATCTCACAGTCTCATGGAATTTGTGCTATCTTCTAAGGTCTACAAATGTTTCGTCTTTCATTCACCATGTACATGCATGAACAAAGATAAAAGTTTTGGAGTAGCTTTGAATTCAAGCCCAAACTAACTTTACACAACTATCTACCATCTGCAAATAGCAAAAAGTATGGACTAAGAAGTCATCTACACATCAAGAATTTTCATGATCACAGGACAACATTCCTAAAATCTACCAAAGCAAGAAAACAGTTAGCTAGAACAACAATAAAACCTAAATTAAACATCTAACAATGGAGATTGAATCAAGCAACATGTGAGAAACTCAGAAAATGCACCAAGTCAATGTCTTTTCCTTATAAATTTCTGCAACATGTCTTTACAACAACTCAACTCCCTTTGCAAATGAGAGGAGAGCCCTATTTATAGTGACCAAAAAGTCAAATGAATGGCCAAGATTAATCCTCATTGTGTGGCCAAGATTCATTACAAAATAGGGTTTCACCTACCCCCAATATATCACAATTTAAAATTACATTTTGTCATTTTCCCTATTTTGTCCTCTAGTGACGACACTGTAACATTTTGTCTTTTAACTGATTGCTGTTTTACTTTAGCTACTCTTTAGGGAGCTCTTCATCCTTGACAGGGTTGTCCTCTTGCCTTCTCGATGCTGTGTATTCCACGAACTTCAGGATGACCGGCTGGAGTTTGTCTACCTCAATGATTTCATACCGTAGTACTTGGTAGCTCCACTCCTTTGCATTGTCTTCCAACCTCTTCCAGTCCTCATTGTACTTTGCACTTTGGTCCCTGAATAGCTTTGACTGATTGAAGGCACGGGCAACAAAACTCATGAATTCCATCGTCACTTCGCTAGACATTCCGTCTTCTATCTTCTTTTGGAAATAAGGCTTCACCTTCTCTGGATCCATCTGTACTGTGGGCATATCGTACTCCATCGTTAGCTCCAGGTAACGAGCGCATTCCGCTTTGATTTCTTTGATCCATTCGATATCCGGATCCACTTTGTTCATTATTTGCTCCAACCTTTCCTTTCGGTTGTCAAAGTCTCGCCGCCACATATCCATCAGCCAGTGATCATCTTTGTTAAAAGTAAACTCTTCTTTCCATGTGGCTTCTGGTAACCGAAGGATAGCCTTGATCTTTGGGAAGGTGGAGTCGTATACTGCAGGGAAATCAGTGCATAGTTTCTTTGTGCCCTCCAAAGATTGCTGCAAGTCCAAGAACTTGTTGGTTGTCCGAACAACCCGACCAATTCCCATGTTTCCAACGTATAAGACTTGTCGGAACCAGTCTTCCGTAGTCTTCTCCAAGTTCTTTCTTCTTTCCATCTTGTCGATTTGTTCCCTAGACAGCAGTTGGGGCGCGTCGTGGACGTGGTAGGCAGGTCATCCATCGATGACCACTGCTGAATGTAATATGTTAAAACAACCACCTGTGCTTTGAGCTCATCTTTTGAAATCTTGTCCTGCCTTATCAAATGTACCACCGTGGCCACTGACTCTTCAAGGTGTCCCACCTTCTGCTCTCTGGTGGCGGTCCCTAGATCCATGGTGGAGACGTAAGTTATCCCTTCCTGACCGACCACAGGCGTGGCTACTTGCACAGCTCGAGACCCAGAAGCATCCATCGTTACCTTGGATCGAATCTTAAGCTTCTTTTCCTTCTTTGTTGTGATTTGAGATCGGGCTAAGATAGCCTCCAGCCTTGCCCTTGGGTCTTTTAGTATAGGGGTCTTTCTTTTGAGTTGCTTTTCTAACCATTCAGGCACAACATACTTTCCCTTAGGTGACTCACGATCATCCTCGCCCTTCTTGGTCAAGGCTTCTGTTTCCCTATCTTTCGAGGCCCTGTCATCCTCCTTGGCAGCATCTTCTTCTTCGTCATCGGAGTCGTGGATGAACACAAGGCATTTAATAGGAGGTTTGGCCAATGACTGCTGTAGGGGACTTTCTTTCTTTTCCACTTCCTCCCCTTTCTTTCCTTTAACTTGTTTAACCTCGTGCACATGTTCTTTGAATTGCTTGATCTCGAGGCTCTTGACAGCTTGGGCTTCTCCCTCAGTTTTGTCTTCTTGCTGTTGTTGTTCTTCTTCAAGGAGCAGCCTTTCTACCTCTGATTTGGTGTCCTTTGGCTGCCGGGCCAATTCTTCTTCAAGATCATCGTCAAAGGCTTGCACGATTACCTTACCACCGACATCATCCTCCTCATCCCTGCTTTCCGAGGAACCAGTTCCCTCCTCGTAGGAAACCTTGTCAATAATGCGATGTTCATACTCTGGGTGCTCGTAATATTCATTGGCCTCCTCCTCAAAGGGCTTTGAGGCCTCTTGTTCTCGCTCTTCCCACTCCTTGGAAATTAGCATGGTGGCTTGCATGGCAGGCGGCCCTGTCGGAGGCTGTGAAGGTTGGGCAGTGGTGAGGACCTAGGCCAAGGCTGCCTGAAGCGTAGGATCCATGAGCATTTGGGAGAGCTCAGGGGGAAGATTCTGCATATGTCTCGAGAGAGCCTCAGGCATGGTGGAAGTGGGAATAGGTGCTGTTACTGTTGCCAGAGGGAGCGATGTGGTTGGTGACATGGCAGTGGAGGAAGGGGGAGTAGTCATGGCAGAGGAGGAGTCAATTACAATCACAGGCTCGGTCGGGGGCGAAGGGACAAGATGGACAGAGATTTCCACCGCCGGCGGGGATGTGGCAATCATGGCTAGAGAGGTGGGTGGGGGAGCCAAAGCAGGGAGAGCCAGGACAGGTTTGATTTGATCAACATCTTTGGCTTCCCCCACCCAGATTAATGGTTGCTCTATGGTGCCTTCTGTTTGCGTTAGCCTCTTAGAGGGTGATCCCCCCGGATCCTTCCTTGTATAAACCTTGGGGTCAGGAGACTGCTCCGTTTCCGTCTCCTTCCTCTTCTTAGAGTTGGTAACCGGGGAGGACTTGGATTCCCCGCCCGTTGAAGTGGTGGTGGTAGCGTCGTCTGTGGCACTTGGCTCACTTTTGAGCCCCTCGTACATTAGGACCACCCCTTTGTTTTAATTGGGCCACTCGTTCATCAACCCACTCCTTGGTACGGGCCAAGATTGGCTTGGTTATGGTTTCGAGGTCATTGACCTCTTCCTCACCCCAGTCTATTGTTGGTATTGGCAGATTGGCGACTGCAGGGTACCTAGGGTGCATTATGGTGGCCTTGTCTTCCTTGACCTGGTCTGGTATGGGGAATGGCTGCACCTTCCTTTTAAACTGCGCAGTCATTCGCATATAGTGCCTTGCACGTACTTCTTTATCATCCTGGCAATCTCCCCAAAAGTCTTCAATGTGGTGGAGATGAGCGAATCCCGGCCCTAGCGCCTTTCTTACGTGACCATGTGGGTCTATTCGTGGGCGAGCAGTGTGTAGGTAGAAATGGTAATCTTTTAGTTCTTTCTCGGAGTTACCAACATAGTGGGCAGTTTGTAGCTTATACATGCCCTGGCCGAGAGTCATGGGATAAGAGATCCCTGCTATGTGTTTGTTGCTGAAGATCGCCTGTATGTGTTGGAGTTGCCGAGAAAGCTCCAGTAAGATGATTCGGTTGTTGGGGTATCGAGGCAACCTGTTTGGTCTTTCGGTGAAGCCCTGGGCACGGATGTATGTGAACTTTGGGTATTGGATGAAGAGAAAGGCATATTGTTTCAATAATGCCCGAGCACTGTGAGAAACCCTCCTTTTGAAATCCCCGACAATCATTTTGACAATATGGCCGATGAAGGCATCATTCACTCTGCAATACTTCCCCTTGAAGTTCTTGTGCTGGAGCTGGGGGTATCTGTCATAGACCTTGAGTTTTTGACCCTGCTCCTAATCGGGTGCCACAAATAAACCGTTGTATTGCCTCCGGTTCGCCAAGGAGTACACGAGGTATGAAGTCATATAGAATTTGGAGCTTTTCTTCACGTTGAGGAACTGCTCATGAAAGCAGTTGCTAATTATACCTCCCCAATCGAATGAGGTCTTTGTTGTAACATCATCATTCCCCCGAAGGATCTGCTCGACGAAGTACACCATCCATTCCTGAAAGAAGGCGGCCGTAGGGAGGCCCATCACCCTGCTTACCATCATGACCAAGTCGTCGTAATCTTCATGGAAGTCACTGCGGAAGAGTTCGTGAGGAACCTTCGTAGCACTGTCCCGCTTTTCCTTAAGCCAATGCTGATTTATTGACCTTTTATAGCCCGCCAGATTATCATCCCATGCCACCTGCCATTCTTTAATGGTGGGCGTTTCCATTTCTTGAAAAGTAGGGATATGGAAGGTTTCTGTGATTCCATCAACCGACATGTCGGCGAGAACGTTACCATCCCTGTCGACAATTGTTCTTGTATCTGATTGATATGCCTGTCGACAGGCCATGACGAGCTCCGGGGCTACAAGAGATGGAGGGAAGCCAGTTGCCTTTGCTATTCCACTCTGCCTTATCAGTCTTGCATTTTTGGTTGTTGGATTGACCTTGACCCTTTGTGTGAATTCGTCAATATTGACGTGGCCAATGTTAGTATCGGTGATCTACTTCCAATCCGTGGTAACTTTTGAGTGCAGAGGCTCACTCTGGAACTGGTATTTCATTTGGTCTTTGTCCTCTTTCCCTCGAGGAGTCTTGCCTGACTTCTTTCCTTTGTCCTTCTCGATAGTTGCTCCCAAAGGTCCCACACTCGATTCCATATATTCTGCACGCAAAGGCGTAGTCAGTGCATTTGACCATGAAAACATCCATGTTAGCTGAAATCCTAAAGCTGAAATCTATTTTAAATAATCTATCAAGCATAACATGATACTTTATCTTTCGATGTCATCGGTCTTTTTGTTAAGGGCATTTGGACAGTCCGGGCCCGAAAGGCCGGACTTCCCTGGCAGGAATGCTGTTTTGAAAGGGAAAATAGGGCGGAGGGCCCCCGTTGATTCTCCCTGATCGAATTTGATAATTTAAAAGGTTCGCAATGAAGAAGACCAAGATTAAGCACGTGGGTCGAGATCAGATTTCGAATTGGGCTCATTTGGATTAGTTTAGGGACATTCAGAGGTACAAGGTTGGAAAGCTGTCAGGGGATGGTTGTCTGGGAATGGTAGATCAGAAACGAAATTCCAGAGGTGGAACTCCGGGGTCTGGGGTCCGCCAAATTAAAGGGTGGCCAGGTTCATTCATCATTTGGGACGACAATCGTCGGACGGAAGTTCGGAGCCTCGGGCCCGGCAGGGGGGAGAAGCCACCACTTCGTTTTAGCTTCCAATCGGTGTGAGCGTCCGCCTCGGAGAAAGGTCTCGGCGACAACCTTGTGTCTCGCCAACTAAGCGTGTCGACAGGAGGAGTTGATCTTTGGTGTGAAGTCTCGGCGACTTCCGAATGTCTGGCCGACTGCCAAGAGGCGAACCGGGCCCGACGTCGGTGTTGGCCGTTGGGTTTCATTTTGAGACTCATGGTGGTGGGGAGGGCAGAGCCCGAAGCTCGGAAGGACAGGCGAGACTTGCCTCCTCGGAAGGGCGGATGAGTGACGGAGTCCCGGACGGCGGAGCCCGACGTGAATGAGGGTGCTCATTGTTCAAGTTAGATCCCAGCGGTGAACAGAGGTTCGGAGCCCGCAGGTTGGAAGGACGTCGGGCATTCGCCAAGAGGAAAGGGATGTCGCCGTGAGGTCTTGGCGAACACGAAGGGTCCTACCGACCAGAGGAGGCTTTGGTATAAGTTTTCAAGTCGGAGAAAGGTCCTGCGAACCAGTGACGTCTCCCTGACTAGGTTCGTGTTTTCCCAAAGATGAGGGGTCGGCGTGAGGTCTTGGCGAATGCGTTATGCTTCGCCGACGAAGAGCTCCATCGGCGTAACCTCTTGCCGACCTCGCGAAGTCATCCCGACAGGGGAGCCAGGCTCGCCAAGACGAAGGGTTTCGCTAGGAAGTCTTGGCGATAGTTAGGGGGTCTCGCTGAAAGCGAAGGCATCGCTAAGAGGAAGGGAGCTCGTGGTGAGGTCTTGGCGACAGATAAATGTCTCCCCGATAGGCCACTCGACAAGAGCAGGATACGCTCGGTGAAAGGTCTTGCCGAATCGTGGAGACCTTAACGACAGCAAACGAGGGGCGAAATCCCGGGTACCTGGGCTCGAGAGAGCCAAAAGCTATTTCAAATGACATCTTGTTTTCGCTAAGTCTTCGCCGACAAAGGGAGCGTCCGGGCCCGAGGGTCACAAATGCATCTGTGAAGAACGATCGCGTGGAGATAAAGCTCCGAATTGGTCATGGGAATGCCGTATTGGTTTTCTCAATTTTCGAGGACATGGGTTTTGTTCGACGTGCCATATTTTATCCTTCACATGTTTTGATCGTTCTTGCTCACTTTAATCCCTAGAAATCATGAAAACAATGTTCAGGAGGGTGAACGAAGAGCCTACCTCGAACACTCGATGCGGAGAGGTGTGGGATCCACTGACGGTTGATGAGGTGATGGTGAGGGCGAGGAGCGTGAAGGTTTCGAAGACGGTGGGCTCCTCCAGTGAGTTCTGACCACTCTCTGCAACACCTTCAAGTGAAAATGATGGGCTTGAGCGTGTCTTTTATACCCCAATCGCCATTAATGCCCTCATTGAATGCAGGTACAGCGGGACAAAGGTTGGTGGTTTTGAATTCAGCAACAGTGGCGGGAGACCCGAGGTCCGACGGCCGGGAGGGCGCAGGACGACGGCCGTTTGATAAGTTCCTCTTGGAGATTCACCGGCGACAAATGGGAGGTCGGGGCCCAGAAGCCAGAACTCCGCCAGAGGTTCACCGTGAGGAACAGAAAAACAGTCACGAAACCCCAGGAGCGGAACTCCGGAGTGCCGGGCCCGGAAGGTCAGACAACCATCAAGATTTCACTGATTTTAGTAGATGACAAACGGGGGTCTGGACCCCAGGGTCCAGGAGGACACGAGCCGAGCGCCGTTTGGAATGGTGGGTGCAACGGGGAAACGCGAACAGTTGGGCCCGGCAGGGCCCGAGGCCGCTGGCAGGGGCAAATTGCCAGAGAGACCCCGCGAGACACCAGAACATGACAAAATTAATAGGGGAAGGAACGGTCAACTTATGGTGAGACTTTGAAGCAACATTGACCATTCGGGACACCAAAATGGGGCACACAAAACGAGGCAGAAACAAAAAATGACCCGACAAGGGAAGGAAAAGAGGGTCCCTGTTCCGAACGGAGCGTGTGTGCCAAGGGCACAACAAAAATCAATGCAAACAATATGTTAATCAATGAAGAAATAAGAAATTTTTTGAAGTAGGGGACATGGTTTTTCTAAGATTGTAGGCTTACAAGTAGTCATCTCTAGGTAAAAGCACAAAGTTGTGCCACTTTTAGCCAACTTATCAACACAACTGAATTTAAATATTTTTAACTAAAAATCAATTTTGGTCAAACATATGATCTAGTAAGATTCATTTTAGCTAAGTTAAATACTTCCACAAATTTTTCAACTAAAATTGTTGGCTAAAAATATATGGAGCACCACTTTGAGTCTAATTTACCAAAAAATAAAATTATTTGAAAAACTTGAAGTTTCGATAACTCGCACTAATGTAAATAATATTTTAAAAAATATATAAAAATACCCTTTTGTAGATTCATAAGTGTAGTTTTCAAAAATATTTTTATTTTAATAGTTTAATTATTATTTATATTTTATATTTTATTATTACTAAAAGTAGGTTATCAACACAAAATATTAGGCTGATTACCATGGAAATGAAAAATACTAAAACTTATTAAAAAATAAAATAAAATATGATGCACTAGATAAAAGAATCTATTTCAAGATGGTATAATTTTTTTTCCATTTTAAATAAATATTTAATATGAAAGTTGACGTCCAATGGAAACAACTATTTTTTTATTCACACACATTTTAATATTTATTGAAAATATATATTTATCTAAATTAGAAAAAAATATATCCATGCACTAAATTTTCACGTTATACACAAAATATTTTAAAGAAAAAGAATAAAATTTACAATAAAAAGTTTGACGTCTCATGCAACTTCATTTTTTTAGCATTTTATCAACAACTAAATTTTAGTGTTAATTTATTAAAAAGTAGTTTAAAACAATTTTTTATTTTTTATTTCAAATATAAACATAAAATATACTAAAAAATATATATTTACTAGTTTACATCATTTGAAAATTCAAAACATATATGCCACTTTTTAGTGATTCAAGTTTAAAAGTTGGATCAGTGTTGGTTGTTTCCTTTATAAAGTGTGACACAATTTTGTGCTTTTACCCCTCTTCAAATAAGTGGAGCCAAAAATATCAAAACCACATTTTTATGGACCATAGAAAATTATATGAAGAAGTGGACTTGTGGCATACGATCTAGAATTACTAGAAGGGCGCAAAATCAAGAATGTCTTCCATATATCATGCATCGAGTGAGTGATTGGACAACACATTGTACCTTCTATAATTTTACATTCTTTGGATAACGAGGGAAAACCAATTCTTGAGCTCGAAGGCATTATAGACATCAAAGAATGGAAGTTAAGAAGAAAAAGCACTAAAAAATACTTAGTAAGATGGAAGAATCTTCCTAAAGAAGATGCTACATGGGAAGGGATGAAAATCTTTGAGCATCCAATTTTATATTGCTTAGGGTTAAGCAATTCTAGGAACGGGGTTTTTTCACGTCCCCATTAAAATATTGTAAATATTGTAGGATAAAGAAAGAAAATAATAATAAAAATAAGAAAATAGAAAAGACAAAAAAAGGATAGTTGCTTCAAGTAAGATAAGGACAAAAGTGGCCACCTCAAGAAGATAAAGAATCTTTTTTTTTTAGAAAAACAATAACAAAAAGTGAAGAGTTTTCTGTCCTATGGCTGTTAGCCACTACCCTACAAGCATATGTGTATATTTAAACAAGAAATAGGTCACATAAATAGTATTCAACATATTTCTTCTTGAACCCTCCTTTGAGCACTTGTTCACTAGTCCTAGGATGAAAATCTTGAGGATTTCTTGAGATACAAGCATGAAAACACTTAGGCATCTCATATGGAGACTTGGGATGAAAATCCTCAGTCTTTGATCTGAATTTAAAATTTGAAAACAATACCTGGCACACAACCCATGGTATTGTGAGAGTTTTCAATAGAACAACAAACTCAAAAAGAGATGTATGTAGGTCCAATGCTACATTATTTACATTCAAAACTGGAATATCTACACTACAAGAGGAATTCAAACAATCATCACATTGTTGGGAATTTGAAAATGAGAAAATAAAACACTAAAACATAAAACTTTCAAAAAACTTGTATATTTTTCTACCCCAACTTGGAGGGGTCATAACTCCTAGCCCGATGATCAAAATTTGAACTTCTCTACCTCATTGGAAAGGTATCAAAGAGATATAATTTCAGTCCCTTAAATCCAATGCCTACGACACATTCAATTTAAAGGATCAACGAAACTTTTGACCCAAAATTCTGCTCTGAAGACCCCTGAAGATGTGATTTACTAAAATGTAGAAAATATTGAATTTTTTAAATTTTTGGTATTTTCCATTTCTGCTTGAGATAACACCTTTGGATCACCCCTAGACTATTTTGGAGCATTCTAGTTGATGGTTCTAGTTTAAGAATTGCATAGAGCTTAAAGATTTTAGAATTGTCTAGTTTAGCAGTATTTGTGTTGTCTTAGTTAGCACTCAATATCAATAGTTACCTAGTCCTAGCATGGAAAATATTGTTAGCAATTAAATCCAACACTTTCTTAGTTTGAATACAATAGTTCAATTACAATTAGCTTTAGTGCCTTAGTATAGAAATTTAGTTATAATTAGTTTTAGGATCTTCCACACAAGATTACTACAAGAAAGGACTTCTTGGATGTGATGGGTGAGACTATAGTGTACAACTCAAACAATTACATTTTTAGGCTTTATAATCCTAGTCTTATGAAGACCTCCACTAGACTGTAGCAACAAGTTTGTCCTAAAATTGTAGCCCAACTTCATAACAAAATGTTATGGTGTAAAATTGCACCCTAGTGCAATTTCCCATAACACCATCCTTACTTTAGCCTTATAAAACTGATAATGCTAAATCCCACCGCTCTAAGCATTTGTTCCCATTCGTACCTTGTCATTTTATGTTGATGGAGGGGATTTTGACTAGGATGCTTCCGTGTTGCGCAAATGTTTGCACTTCGTGAATGTCCTTGATAGATTCTCGAGTTAGTGGACGTTGGGACGTTACATTTCCTGTCATTTGTGAAGTGTAACACCCCCTTTGATTTCAGACCCACCACAAAATGGCTCTTTTGCCTCCAAACCTCCATTTTGAACCTAAAATTCTATTCCATTCAACTCTAATCTTCATTCTTGCCATTCTACTCACTTCATTCTCACTTTTTCTGCTTCATTCTTGCTCTATCACTCTTCCAAACTCTCTACACCATTATTCGTGTAGGTTTCAAGCTATTGTCACTACACTCTTGCATGATCGTCTTGTGTTCTCGAAGATCTCATCCTTTCTCTTGGCTTCTCCAAGCTTTTAGTAGGGAGGGTAATCTTTATTTCATCACATTATTGTCTTTATAGTTAACATATTGATTGTCTTTGTATTTCTATACATCTTATCTATTACTTTCTTTATCATTATTTCTACATTGTGGTCTATTTGGCTGTTCGTGGAGGTAGAAACAGAAAAAGTGAGGGTTTGACTAAGGAAAGCCTCAAAAAGAAGCCCCAACATTTTCTCATTTCTGTGTGTGTAGGATCTCGTTCATGTGGAGGTTGCAGTACGCTGGACTTACCGTGAGTTTGATATCTCTTCCGTCCTACTTGTCATTTCGCTTCTAATTAATTTATCTTTCATTTAAATATTCTTCTTGTACTTGTTTATCTTTTCTACATGTTTCTAGCATTCTATTGTTTCTTGTTAAATTTTCAGATTCCAGTATTCAAGTTGTTAGCAATCCTTAAGCATTTTGGTCACAGACTCTACTTTCCACCCATACGAGATGTGAGTACGTCGCTAAGATAACAACACGCCGCACTGTCACTTGCGTTGTTGTGTTCTGGCCAAGAGCCAACCAATCTATTCCCGGAAACCTCTGTGGTCTATTCACCTAATTCTTGAAGTCCTCCATCCTGAAAACCTAAAAACGTAGATTAGACTTTCCTTCATTTTCCATCCCGTCTTTTGAGCTCTGTCATTGAGGTGACTGAGGGAAATTCACTATCTTTAGACCCCATTTGTCTTGGGACTTGGGAGTAGCCGATCCCCTCATTCACATTTTTGGTGAACTCGACATGAACTATCCTTCTCTCTTCGTCCTTATTTCAATATTTTTCTCAAGTGATTAGGACGCGTTGTTGATAGTGCATCATGACTCTCTTCATGAGCTTTACGACCCAGTCAACTACCTTCGGCCACTTTGTTAGAAGTTATCAAAATCTAGACATGTGATCTAGGAGGTTTAGTCCTACCCATTCTAGTCTGACTTTCAAAGAGTTCACTATAGGACTATACCCTTGTCAATGAAGCTGCAACTCATGTTCCTACCCCTCCAGCCTTGTCCTTGAGCTCCGCCTCTTCCTTGGAGGATGAAACTACTTTTAGAGTTCCTGTAGAGCAAATTTACTCCTCAGAGATAAGACTCAAAGAGCTTACGAGGTTCTTTGTGAAAGATGATGTCTTTTCCTAAGTAGCTCCTATCGATGAAAATTTAAGGGCTCCGTTAACCAAATATTAGAGAGGCTTAGAGCTTCTTTGTAGCATAGTGACCCTAGTAGAGACCCATGTCCCATCCTACACCATTTGAATGCTACTTAAGATGTCGGATTGAAGATCGTTGGACGACAACTGTATATCTCAATGCCTAAGGTATCTGTGTGCATGGCTGACACAGGTCCCTCTACTAATACCTTTAGGCTTTATTTATTGCACACCTAAAGCTGAAGGCATCCCTACTTTTGGTGTTGATGTTGGTGCCTCTTCTGGTGTCGGTGTCTCTAGCGGTGGCGGTGCTAAGGGCTCTATCGATGTGGGTGCTAGTGGTCATGCTGGTATTTTAGTTGGTTGTTCCTCATCTACTGATCATGTCCTCAATTCTATTTTACAGAATATGGGATGCATGCAGAATCAACTAGCGAATTTGGCCAGCTCCTCCTCCTAGCCTATGTTTCAACCTTTTTGTCATCATAGTTGTCTTTCTATTTCCATTTTGAACACTCCTATCCCTTAGGGCGTGGAGATATTGAACTTCAAAAGTATAATGGTCATGGGGATCTGTGGATGCATGTCTCATCCTTCAATGCCCTGTGTACTGGTTTCTTCCATAATGATGCACTTTTGGCCAAGCTATTCTCACCTGATGCAAAAAGGGAACCCATGAGAAGCTAACTAATTTCATAGCTCGGTATCACACCATATTTTCTCAAATTTCTTATCCTTTGCCTAATTTTGATGTTTAAAAAGTGTTGATCAGGAACTTGCTGCTTTCACTACAAGAAAAAATATTTTGATGAAATATCCTTCTTTTGTGCATCTGTGTGCTACCTTGCAAGAGTACCATCAATTGATTTTCTAGTATGGGGACTTGTCCTCACGCTCCCATCATGATGACCAGTCAGTCGTGTTAGTCTCTAGTAAGAACAAGGATGTGGAAAACATGGTCTCAGTTCCAATAGATAAAAATGTTACAGGACGTAATAGAACATTTACGAAATTGGCAGAATCCTATAATAGCGTCCTGCAAATATTATTGAAAGATAAAGTAATAACTTTTCTAGATATTCGACCACTGTTCGAGCTGTATCCTCAATGGTACGACTCCCAAAAGTTCTATCAATACCACCAAGTCTCTAGACATGACATCGAAAGGTGTGTTTGCCTACGTCATGTGATTCAGGACCACATCGATGATGGGACTATCCGCCTCAATGGTAGAAAATAAAACTCTAACAAATCTGTAGAGAAGCCAAATAACTAGCTATAGATATACACAAATCCTTTCTCGTTACAGTCTGCTAATTTGGTTACTCCATCTTTTGATTTCACCCCATCTGAATATGTGAATGTAGTCTCATTCATTCATATTCCTCCTACAGAGCGTGTGAATGTTGTCCTTGACATTTCATTCACTTCACATGATCTGCCACTGAACAAGGAGCTCTCTCCTCTTTATGTTCTTGCTCATATCGATGGTAACATTGTAACTAGTGTTATGGTTGATCCTTCGAGCCATGTGAACATTGTTACAGAGGAGATCTTGTTTATAAACAATTTACATAAGGAGAAATATGTTGAGTCACAAGCTACCCTTCACACACACGATGGATTTTCTATTACGCTTATGGGAACTATTTCTTTGTTGGTCTTGGTATGACCTAAGGTGGTGGAAGTCCCGTTTGTTATGATTCTAGAGTCTGACTTATTCAGAGTGAGGCTAGGCATTCCATGGTTGGGCTCCATGAATGCATCCACTTTTGTTATCTGCAAATGTTTGAAGTTTCCCCATGAGTCTAAGAGACTGGATACAAGCTATTGGTAGCACATGGGAGCTTCTCCCTTGACAATTTTTGGCCCCCCATTGTTAGATCTCTCCCTCCTAGGGGAGATATTTTGCATAGAGCTTATTGCAGATACAAGATTGGGGGCTTGACGTTGAAGGGTGGTTTTCCCCCCATCTCCTTATGTTGTTTCTCTAAAGGCTTGCCTTCGTGTGCAACAACATGCTTCATCTTTTGCCCCTCCAAAGGGGAAGGGCAATCTTGCTCTTACACTCAAGCCTTCCCCTTCTAGTTCTTCTTTTGTACTTTCAGCTTCCTTTTCCCAACCTTTAGTGACATCTTCTATTCCTGTTACTATGCTTGACACAGGAAAAGGAAAATTTCCCATGTTGTAGAAGTTGAAGCCCCAAGTTTTTCAACTTCTTGTTTTTCCCACGTGTCTCGACTCACCCTATATGGCAAGGGGAAGCATTCCCATGGGGTTATTCTTGTGTTTCAACCTTTATGGCCTCCGCCTATTCCTCCATCTATTCCCAAAGTAGGGAAAGGAAAGAGGTCCACTATCAAAACACTTGTCTCTATTTCAACTTCTGTGTTTCTTGCTCCTCCTGCCCCTCGTAAGGAGCCCATTCTTCCACCAATGATAGTTGTGGAGGTTGCTCCTGTGGTAGAGCAGGAGCCCCTGACTGTTCTCAAGCTACACCTTCTAGTTCCCACAACCAATGTAACTGACTTGCGTGTGAGCGAAAGCATCAATTAAAGGCTCTAGCTAAGGAGCACATTGCTTTGTAGAAGAGAAAGGAGCCTATTGTTTCTGTGTTTTCTCCTTTGATTTTGATTCCTTTTCCTTCTTTCTTTTCTTCTGCCTTAGTTCCCATCGCCTTAGTTCTTCTTCTGACTTTATTGATGGATCTCGATGAACCTCACCCCAAAACGGTGCAGGTGTTCATCACTCCCTCAGTAGAGTCTCCCCTTACCTCTCTTCCTGATATTCCTCTTTTCTCCCAACCCTTGGACATGCCTAACACAAAGGTGGTGTCCCTAATGGCTCTGTCTCCTTCTTCCGCTTCATCTATGGGGATTTTGCATCCTCTAATGAAGTGCAAGTCTGAGGATGACCTCTCGTCGGGCGATGGTCGTAATTTTTTTTGTCCTCTTGAGTCTTGTTCTACTTTGGCTTATGTCATCCTTGTGATGGAGGCAACCCCCATGTCCCTAGAGTTTTTCATTTCCCCTTTTCCCAATGTCAGAAATGACTCTCAGGTGTCTTATCCTCCTCTTGCTTAGTTGACACATGACACTCTTGAAAAGTGTATGTTCAACTCGTTGGAGGAAACCCCAACTCTGTCCTTGATCTTTGCAAGTTCAATGACCTTGGTCTCAAAAGAACTCGGTGAAGAGGAACTTGAGGGGCCTTATTCCTTAGCCCTTGTAAGCAAGTCGGCGGGTACCACCCTTGCTATCCCTCCCCTCTAAGCTTGCCCTCCCTCCCCTTACAATGATCTAGATTGGGAGCAGGATGATCTGTTGGTGGATTCAGATTAGAGAAATACCCTCTTCTACATCTTTAGTTAGTTTTGTGTGATTGTTTGTGTTCACCCATACTTGTTTGTATATGTTTATTCTCTCGCTTGGAGGACCCTTGCTACCCTTGTAGGTGCTTGGATATAGGAGAGAAACTCTATTATAACCTTCTTCTATATGTCCTATCATTCTTCCATATGTTGTAATCTTGAATTTCCATGTTGGGGACAATGCAAAGTGTCAGGGAATTTACACCTCATCCATGTTGACCCAATTTTTATTTTTGCTTTGGCTTCATGTGCTATTCTTCACGTTCTAATACATTTGGGGGGTGATGACTGTTCATACTTATATTAGATTATATCTATCTATCTATATCGATGAGCAGTTTTGACCCCAAATAATTAGATCTCCCTTTGCTCTTGACTTCTTTGGCTCTTCTTTTTTGCTTCATGATGTTGTGGTTTCCATGTGTTATCCCTCACGTGTGTGACAACATTCCATGAATACATCTCACCATGTATCTCATGCTTCATCTTTTGTCTTTCTTCTCTCTCCTTAGAATGACACGTGCTCCTCTGCGTAGCACACATAATTCTAAGGGGGGGGGCTCTCATATCTGCTTAATTTTCAAAAAGGTGTATTCTTTCAAAATGATTCCTTGATGAAAGAATCCCTTGATGAAAATCTATTTCAAATTATCTTTCAAAAGGATTCCTTGATATCTTATGTCTTGATGTCTTATGTCTTGGCATGTAGCTTGGGGAAATCTAACTAGACCTACCTTGTCTTTTTTGTGACTATCCTACAACACAGTTTGTAGCAGCCATAGGCCTACATGCTTGTCGAATGGAATCTAGCCATGCTATCCATACCTATTAGAGTCGTCTTTATCTGATTAGATTGTCTTGTCTTATGTCTATGTAAATTTCTATCATGTCTATTATTTTTCGCTTCTTCGCCTAATATGTTTGTCTACAACATGTTTGTGGTGAGATTGTAGCTGGCTTTGCAAGATCGAAGACCCGTGTCCTCTTCACATTCTGGTGAAGCTCCTTCCATGTTAGGTATACTGGATCTTAGAACTGCTTCCTCTTCATTTTTGGTATATTCTCTTCAATCTCTTTCTACTTTAGCTAAAGTGTGGGAAAATTGTTATGGCATAAAATTGCACTCTAGTGCAATTCCCCATAACTTCACCCTTACTTTAGCCTTATAAAATTGATAATACAAAATCCCCATGCTTTAAGCCTTTTGTCCCATCCATTTCATGTCGTTTTCTATTGGTGGAGAGAATTTGGACTAGGACACTTCCACGCTATGTACATGTTGGTGCGCCACGTGAATGTCCCTAAAAGATTCTCGGGTTAGTGGACATTGGGACATTACATTTCTTGTCATTGGTGAAGCGTAACACTGCTTGTGGTTGAAAACCTACCCGAAAATGACTCTTTTGCCTCCAAACCTCCATTTTGGACCTACAATTCCATTCCATTCAACTCTAATCTTCATTCTTGCTCTATCACTCTTTCATTGTCTCTACACCATTATTCTTGTAGGTTTCAAGCTATTGGTGTTGGATGCTGTGGATGTGTTGTTGATATGTGGTTGTCATTGATGTCAACACTATTAGCATTTGGTGTATCAGAGGTTGTATATGTCGAGGATATTGAGAAAATTGTAAAAGAAAGTGTTCCAGGTTCCCAGTGGAACTGTGCAAGTCATGAAGGTGTCTTGTTCTTTACGTTGAAGTTCAGCTGTTGTGGACTAAAGGGTTTATTTTTTAGAGTATCTAGATCATCTACCAGAAGTTTCAGAGGTCCGCGTATAGATTTGATCATGTTGTGGTTTGACAATATTTCTATGATCTCTGTTAGTGTTCTTGAGTGAAGTTTGTGTGATTCTGGAAATCTTAGTTGATGTGGATGTTTCTCTATTGTTTCTTGATGTTTTTGGATGTCTCTAGATCATGCTCTATCTTTGTAGTACATGCACATTAATCGGTGTGCTCGTGGTCGAAGACCTTTTCTTGTGCATGTTCATTTTTCATAGTCCTGGTCAACATGATGATGGTAGCGTGTTGTAGATCTTCGAGGTGAAATTAATTGAAGTCTTTTTGTGTTGGAGATGTTAATTTGGGTCTCCACTATGTTGTGGCCGACCTTGGTGGATTCACATTAAAAATTTATTTGTAAATTTGGGCTGACATTGCAAATATGTTTTATTTTCCTAGCCGACTAAGTTGTTCATGAAATCTCATGTAGCGGATATATAAGAGCGATTGCTTCATCGGTGAAAAGTGTGCTTCGTGTGTTGGGTGTGCTTCTATGTGTGTATGTGCGAATATCATTCGATTGCAAAGCAGAGTGTGAAGAATATCGAGCGAAGTGTGAATTAGTTTGAGTGAAAAGAGGAGTTTTCTATGCTTAATTGGAACTATAATGAAGCTTGTGTAAAAGCTATTTTCTCAGTTCACACCCTTTGGATTTTAATCCTATTCTGTATTGTTGGGAAGTGAGCAGCCCCTTTTGTAATTGAGTAGTGAGCTCTAGGGAGTGTGCCTGAATGCATGCACATTCCCCTTTATTGATTTCATTATACTTTTAACAGGGTATAATTTTGTGGACTAACATCCACTGTGGTTTTTCCCCTAACAGGGTTTCCATGAAAAAAAATCTTGGTTTTTTCTATCTCTCTGATGTGTTAATTGCTTATGGTTAATTGTTGAGATTAAATTAAGTAAAAGTTTGAGAAATTTATTATTTTGTGACAACTGATTCACCCCCCCGTCTCAGTTGTCTATCCTTGTTTTGCCAACAATTGGTATAAGATCCGGTTCCTCTGAAGAAGTCTAAAAGCTTGAGGTGATCTGAGATGACAACATTCAAGAAGGACAGTTCGAGATTTGATGGAACTAACTACTCATTGTGGAAAGTCAGGATGCAACGTCACCTAAGGTGTATTGGTGAAGCCTACTAGAAGATTACAAAATATCCATATGTTATTCCTCAGAATGGTCCCTCCACTGCTGATGAGATCAAATACGCTGAAAACAATGTTAGGGCTATTGAAGCTTTGGTGAGTGATTTGACAGATTCAAAGATAGCAAATGTGGTAGGACTGCAGACAGCTCATGAGATTTGGATGAAGCTAGAAACTTTGTATGAAGGAGATGCACAGGTGAAGATGGCTAAGCTACAGAGTTTAAAAGGCAAGTATGAGATTTTGAAGATGGGTGAGGATGAAAATATCACTTCTTTTATGCAAAGAGTAAATGAAATAATGATGGGTATTACATGTGCCGGTGGTTCCCTGGATGAGGATGAAATTGTAGCTAAGATACTCAGATCCTTTCCTCCCTCCTACAAAGTGATGGCCCATGCCATTGAAGAGCTTAGATCAGTAACAAAGATGTCAAGAGAGTCGCTGATTGGTAAGCTTGCTGCTTTTGAATTAAGTGAATTTGGTGAATCTGTTCTGAAAATCGAATCTACATTCAAGGCTACTATATCCAGAAGTAACAAGAAAAGATATGGTCCGGGAGAATGCTCTAGAAAGATATCCAAGTATGATGAGGAACTAAAATAGCTTGAAGATAAAGAAAGAGAGGTAGAAGAATTGGAAGCATTGATTGTAAAGAAAGAAGGCAATGGAAAAGGTAAGTATGAAGGAGTGTTACCTATTAAATGTTTTTCTTGCAGTAAAATAGGTCATTTTGCATCAAGATGTCCTGAAAGAGTTCCTAGATCTAAGCCTAATAAGTCTATATTCCAAAAGAAATGCTACTTTGCTGAAGGAGTGACTGATGATGAGTCTGATAAAAATAATGGAAATGAAGATGAATGGGTTTTCATTGCTACCATTGAAAATAGTCCTGTGGCTACTAAATCTACTAAAGATGAGAAAGCTCTTGCAACTCGAGTTGAAGAAAAGGATAAGTGGGTTATTGATAGTGGATGCTCACATCATATGACTGGTGATAAAAACAAATTTGTAAGTCTGGAGAAGTATGATGGTGGTGTTCTAAGATTTGGAAACAACAATGCTGGTGTGATTCGTGGCAGAGGTTCTATTTGCCTTGGTGGTAAGGATAACACTGATGATGTTCTTTATGTTGAAGGCCTGAAGCACAATCTTTTGAGTTTTGGAAAAATGGTGGACAAAGGCTATGATCTACAATTCAAACATGGAAGATGCAAGATACGTGGAAGTTCTAGCAATATGATTGCTACAGGTAGAAAGATAAAAGGTAATATTATTCACTCAACCAGTAAGAGATCTACCTAAGTTAGTGAAGCCTGCTAACACAATTTGTAAGGAGTGTCAAATGGGTAAATAGACTAGAGTCTCCTTCTAGAGAAAGCAGTTTCATTCAAATGGTTTGTTGGAGCTGCTACATACTGACCTCTGTGGTCCCTCCAGAGTCAAAAAGGTCTAAAAGTCAAGTGCCTGAGATCTGATAGAGGTGGTGAGTTCACCTCCAGGGAGTTCAACTCTTTTTGTGAAAAACATGGAATTAGAAGACAATTATTTGCTCCTCGAACCCCTCAACAGAATGGAGTTGCGGAAAGAAAGAATAAAACAATTTTGGATGTTGCTAGAACAATGATGATAGAAGGAAATGTGCCCCAGATCTATTGGAGTGAAGGTGTAAGCACTGCTGTGTATACTTTAAACCGGGTAAATGCTAATGGTAATTCTTGTAAGACCCATTTTGAGCTATGGTTTGGTTACAAGCCTACTATTAAATATTTCAAGATCTTTGGAAGCAAAAGTTATATCAAGAGAGATGATGATATAGGCAAGTTTGATGCAAGAAGCGATGAAGGAATCTTTTTAGGTTACTCTACTAAAAGCAAGGCCTACCGATGCTATAACAAAAGACTGACAAAGATGGTTGAGAGTGCAAATGTCAGAGTTGATGAGGATTCTGCTAAATCATCTAGATATTGTGGATATGATTCAGATGAAGAAAATACAAACAAACGAAAAAATGTTCAAACAACAAATCTACTTCAGATTATTCCATATGTTCCGGTAAAGCAACCTCAATTCATTCCATTAAATCAAGTAAATCAGGAAGCACAATCAAGTACAAGTGCATAAGAAAGAACATAAGAACTAGAAGATCGTGAAAGTCCCAAAACTCCAAGGTATGTAAAACTAAATCATTTTGAAAGTTAAATTATAGGAGATAAGAATAAAGGAATGCAAACTAGAAGGAAGATTGCAGAAGAGTATTGCTTGATTTCCAAAATTGAACCTAAAAATGTCACTGAAGCCTGCCAAGATGAACACTGGAGGGAAGCTATGAAGGAAGAGCTGACACAAATTGAAAAGAATGACACGTGGATACTGGTTCCCAAACCTATAGACAAAAATGTGATTGGTACTAAATGAGTGTTTCAGAACAAGCTGAATGAACAAGGTGAAGTGGTCTGGAATAAAGCAAGACTGGTATGTAAAGGGCATTCTCAGATGGAAGGTGTTGATTTTGAAGAAACTTTTTCCCTTTTTGCCAGAATCGAAGCTGTTAGATTATTTCTTGCTTATGCTGCATACAAAAACTATGAAGTCTCAAATGGATGTGAAGTCGACATTTCTGAATGGAGAACTAGAAGAAGTATACATTGAACAACTAGATGGATTTCAACTAACTGAGAATGAAGATATGGTTTTCCACCTGAAGAAAGCTCTATATGGACTTAAGCAAGCCCCTAGAGCCTGGTATGCTAGATTGGACAAATACCTACTAAAGCTTGGATTCACTAAAGGTATTGCTGATAGCAACTTATATTTCAAATTGGATCATGATAAAGAGTTAATTATAGAAGTCTTTATTGATGACATCATTTTTGGAGATGACAATCTATGTATGAAGTTTGCTGATGAGATGAAGGATGAATTTGAGAGAGATGAAGTTCTTTCTGGGATTACAAGTGACCTAGTTAGACAAGGGAATTTTCATATCTCAATCCAAATATGTGAGAGAGCTACTAAAGAAATTTGGGATGGAAGAATCAAAGCCTGTTGGTACTCCCATGGTGATCGGAAGCAAGATAACACATAATGATGATTCTCCTAAGGCAAATCAAACTAGATACAAGTCAATGATCAATGGATTGCTTTATTTAACCTAGACTAGACCAAATATTATGAATGTTGTATGTATGGTTGCTAGATTTCAGGCTGATCCAAAAGAATCACATGTGACTGTTGTCAAGAGAATCTTCAGATATCTGAAAGGAACAATTGACTTTGGACTTTGGTATCCAAAGGATGATGATCTCACTTTGAGTGCATATAGTGATGCGGATTGGGCTGGAGATGTAGATGATAGGAAAAGTACTAGTGGTGGTGCTTTCTTCCTAGTGAATAAGTTGGTGTCCTGGTTGAGCAAAAAGAAAAATTTCATTTCTCTATCTACTACTGAAGCAGAATATATTGTTGCTGCAAATAATTGTACTCAAGTAATATGGATGAAACAAATGTTGAAAGATATCAGGGTGATATATGAAGAGCCTATTGCCATATATTGTGACAATTCAAGTGCAATAAATATTTTAAAGAATCTGGTGCTGCAATCTAAGACTAAACATATATCAATCAAGTTTCACTTCTTTAGGGAGAAAGTGAATGAGGAAGAAGTCAGATTGGAGTATGTGCTTACCAAAGAACAGATTGCAGACATATTTACTAAGTCGTTGTCGAAGGATAATTTTGAGTATCTCAGAGGAATGCTAGAGGTAATTATCCCTCCTGATAAAAACTAAAAAGATGCATTCACATGCATCAATCCGTGAGCTACATTGCTATATTCTGATCCAGATTGATGTTTCCATGGCTGCTACTCAGGGAGAGTAGTCAGATGTGCAGATATGTGGTTCAAAGCGTGTATATGGAAAGGTCATGGTTACCTTTGCCATTGATGTCAAAGGGGGAGAAGTGCAATGTGAAAAATCCTTTTAAGGGTCGAAGAGCAATTGAGGAGAAGAGTCAGAACCAAAGGGAAAGCAAGTGTGTTGGGTTGATGGTCTTTTTCACATCATGTGTTGCCATCAATGTTAAAGGGGGAGATTGTTGGATGCTGTGGATGTGTTGCTGATATGTGGTTGTCATTGA
This sequence comes from Sequoia sempervirens, assembly GCA_007258455.2. Lineage (NCBI taxonomy): Eukaryota > Viridiplantae > Streptophyta > Pinopsida > Cupressales > Cupressaceae > Sequoia > Sequoia sempervirens. The sequence continues at coordinate 60,914 of VDFB02074384.1, forward strand.
TGTCAACACTATTAGCATTTGGTGTATCAGAGACTGTATATGTTGAGGATATTGAGAAAATTGTAAAAGAAAGTGTTTCAGGTTCCTAGTGGAACTATGCATGTCATGAAGGCGTCTTGTTATTTACGTTGAAGTTCAACTGTTGTGGACTAAATGGTTTATTTTTGAGAGTATCTAGATCATCTATCGAAAGTTTCAGAGGTCCGCATATAGATTTGATCATGTTGTGGTCTGACAGTATTTCTATGATCTCTGTCAGTGTTCCTGAGTGAAGTTTGTGTGATTTTGGAAATCTCAGTTGCTGCAGATGTTTCTCTATTGTTTCTCGATGTTTTTGGATGTCTCTAGATCATGCTCTATCTTTGTAGTACATCCACATTAATCGGTGTGCTCGTGGTTGAAGATCTTTTCTTGCGCATGTTCGTTTTTCATGTTCCTGGCCGACATGATGATGGTAGCGTGTTGTGGATCTTTGAGGTGAAATTAATTGAAGTCTTTTTGTGTTGGAGATGTTAATTTGGGTCTCCACTATGTTGTGGCCGACCTTGGTGGATTCACATAAAAAATTATTTGTAAATTTGGGCCAACATTGCAAATATGTTTTATTTTCCTGGCCGACTAAATTGTTGATGAAATCTCATGTAGCAGATATATAAGAGCGATTGCTTCATTGGTAGAAAGTGTGCTTCGTGTGCTGGGTGTGCTCCTATGTGTGTATGTGCGAATATCATTCGATTGTAGAGCAGAGTGTGAAGAAGATTGAGCGAAGTGTGAAGTAGTTTGAGTGAAAAGAGGAGTTTTTTGTGCTTAATTGGAACTGTAATCAGGCTTGTGTAGAAGCTATTTTCTCAGTTCATACCCTTCGGATTTTAATCTTATTCTGTATTGTTGGGCAGTGAGCCCCTTTTGTAATTGAGCAATGAGCTCTAGGCAGTGTGCCTTAATGCATGTGCATTCCCCTTTATTGATTTCAGTATACCTTTAACATGGTATAATTTTGTGGACTAAAATCCACTGTGGTTTTTCCCCTAACAGGCTTTCCATGAAAAAAATTCTTGGTGTTCTTTGTATCTCTGATGTGTTAATTGCTTATGGTTAATTGTTGAGATTAAATTAAATAAAAGTTTGAGAAGTTTATTATTTTTTGACAATTGATTCACCCCACCTCTCTCAGTTGTCTATCCTTGTTTTTCAAACAATTGGAACTACACTCTTGCATGATCATCTTGCGTTCTTGAAGCTCTCATCCTTCCTCTTGGCTTCTCCAAGCGTGTAGTAGGGAGGGTAATCTTTATTTCATCACATTATTATCTTTATAGTTAGCATATTGTTTGTCTTTGCATTTCCATACATTTTATCTGTTGCTTTCTTTATCATTATTTCTACATTGTGGTATATCTGGCTATCTGTTGAGGTGGAAACACCAAAGTGAGGGTTTGACTAAGGTAAGCCCCGAAAGGCAGCCCCAACATTTTCTTTTTTGTGTGTAGGATCTCATTCGTGTGGAGCTAGTGTGAGGCTGGACGTATCGTGAGTTGGATATCTCTTCCCTCCTACTTGTCATTTCACTTCTAGTTAGTTTATATTTCATTTAAAGTATTCTTCTTGGTGTACTTGTTTATCTTTTCTACGTATTTCTAGCATTCTATTATTTTATGTTAAACTATTGGATTCCAGTATTCAGGTTGTCAACAAGCCCTGAGCGTTTTTGTCACAAACTTTGCTTTCCATTCGTATGAGACGTCGATGCATCCCTGAGATGACAATGTGTTGCGTTGCCATCCGTCTCCCATGTTTCCGTCCTTTGGTCAAGAGCCAATCAGTCTATTCCCTAAAACCTCCATGGTCTATTCACCTGATTCCTGAAGTCCTCCATCCCGAAAACCCAAAAACATAGATTAGACTTTCCTTCATTTTCCATCCCATATTTTGTACTTTTTCATTGAGGTGACCGAGGGCAATTCACTCCCTTTAGACCTTATTTGTCTTGGAACTTGGGAGTAGCGAATCCCCTTCACACAAACAATTCTTTATATTGTAAGAACAATGGTAGATTTTGAGGTTGGATCATCATAACTAATTAAGTTGTAGCCTCACAATACTTCTAGACTTGAAGCAATTTTTTCGATTTTGTAGAGATAAGTTACAATTTCATACAAAAGTGTTATTTTTAGAATTTGGTTGCTAGTATATTCATTTGCAACGAAACTATTCAAAAAAGAATTCTCTATATTAAGTTGACATGATAAAATTTGAAATTTTTTCTAAGGATGAAGAATTTGATATTATGAAGTTTATTGAAGTCTTAGTTGGTGATATAGGATCTTCTCCTGGTAAGAAGAAAAAATATATGAAATCGTTTCTATTAAGAATGCAAAGATAAGTAGTCCCCATTTGGGTAGGAATACCATGAAGGATAAGGGAAGGCTAAGACCTTCCTCGAGCTAGGTATTGGAAAAGAATTCCCTACCATAACCAACCCTTGTCTCATCTCTCCTAATTCTTATTCTATTCCTCCTTTTAATCTTGAATCCGTTTCTGAGATGTTAGAGGTTGTTCCTCAAGTTCTTTAGAACATGAATTATTTGTAAGAAGTTTTTGAAGTCCAACAAACTCTTATTAAGTGGTTTTACAGTGAGATCAATAGGCTTAACATAAATATGGCTATTGTGGAAAAAATAATGAAAGGCAATACTCTGCTCCCTTCAGAGAAAGATGAGAATATTTTTAAGTTATGGGATGTGATGCTCAAATTTAAGATAATGGTTGAGGAAAGCAAGGAAAATAGGGATCTAATTCCTATTCTTTAGAAGAATATTTAATAGAATAGTAACAAGACAAAGATTGACAATTTGGAGGACATGAAAAAACTCGAGGAAAACTTGGACATGCTAATTGAAATAGGTTGTTGTTCTATTATAAAAATGCTATAGGTTTGAAGATTTTGATTGATAAGACAATGTGCTTAACTATTGAGAAAGGTAAGGAAAAAGATAGGTGTAAGTGAGTATTGTGGGCCCGAGTTTCAAAACTTAAGGAAGCAAGAAAAAATTGCAATTGAGAAGAGGAAGGACCTTTAGGATTTGGTTAGTCTTCATGATGAATAATTGAAAGCTATTGAGACCTTGAAAATACTTTAATCTTTTCTTCTCCATGTTTAATATTTTTTTTTTTTAGTTCTTGTTTTGTGGGTTATGTTGCCCTATTAGTGATTTACTATATTTTGACTATCTTTCTGCTAATGCTATATCCAAGATAAATAATTTTATGGTCTCTTTAAAACTTGTTTTACCTTTAATAAAAAACAACACAACAACAATAATGAATTTGGTTTAACTCATTTTAGACAAACAACTAAAATTATAGATAATATTTTAGGTTTGATTTTTTGTATGAATTTTTTTATGCAAGAACTTCACATAAGAATTATATTTCCATTAACCTCATATATTTTTCAATGAAATATAGCCACTAATAGCTTTTAGATTGAAATATGTGGGCACTAAAGAGTACAAAATCCTTCAAAATCATGCTAATTCAAGCTATATAGTAACAACCATTTATGCCTTCACCATCTGACAACTCAACCTACATGACAACACAACCTTTTACGCATTTTAAATAGCAATTAGTTTAAATTAATAAGGTCTTATTCCTACATTCCTTCAAGATTATTGTGGAAATGGTAATCTTATTTTGTCAATACATATGATCTCAATCGAAGCAACATTTTTAGTGTACTATTTTTAACATTGGATAGTGTAAAATTCTATTGGAATATTTTTCTATGATACCCTTCATTTGAGTAGCTATCACTTTCTTAGTATAATTTCTATTTTTTCAGCTCAACATTGCATCGCGTAGTAAGTAATGGACATGAGCGTTATTCGGTAAGTGCTAAAGTAATTGCAAATATCTAAAGGTCATTTACATAGATATTGTTTGAAAACATTTTTACATGTTATTTGTTACTAAAGATAAATTATCCATAAAACACTGGGCATAGTTAATATATATTTTCCTTGATTAAACTAAATTTATTTGGGATTGGCCTTAGGTACAAATATCTAGTATTTTTCCTCCATTTATTCTAATTTCTCACAACTATCTAATTTTGTAGATTGCATTCTTTCTAGACCCAAATTCCAATTGTTTGGTAGAATGCCTGCCAAGTTGCTGCAGTGAACTAAATCCCGCAAGGTGTGCAAATGTGCAATTTAGTTTATGGATGATACAATTAATAATATATAGGAAACACTTCATCCTTATTGCATCATAATTGTATTTATTTTAATCTAGAATTACCTTTCTCCTTTCTAAATTGATGTTAAACTATTAAAATAATATTCTTGGAAGATGAAGAAAGCTTTTTAAGAAGACAATTCTTTGTGATCCATGTTACTAAACACTTACTATTATTTATTTTCTATTTTTAAAATTTTAATGTAGGTTCTCTCCAATTCGCAGTGGAGAGTATTTACAAGAGCGGATCAAGATGACATACAATTTAACAAGTTGAGAATTCATTAGTGAGTTTTTAATTTTTAAAATATTGTTGTAAGTTACAAATAGTTGTGAATTTGAATATTATTTTTGGCTAGGTGTGTATACACATCCATCTGCACACAAATAATATGTAGCAATATTGATTTAAATAATTCAAGTTCAAACTAGTTTATTAGAAATACTACCATGCATATTGACTATGAATTAATAATATTTTTGTAGGACAAATATTATGAACTACAGTTGTAGCATTGTGTGAAGTTATTTCTATTAATATTGTGTATATTTTTATGAATGAGATTTATGTACACCTTTAAAATTAAATCCATTAAGAACCATCAAAGTTAATTCACTACAATGCAAAAAGAAACAATATTAAATAATTTAAAATATAAATTCTTGTCATTACTAATATAACTCATACCACTTTCATTATAAAATAGACCTTAAAAAATTCCATTTCATCTTCTACTTCGTATATGTAATTCATATACTCTTCAGGCTAGAAATGCTACATTATATATGTGTAGCATAGTTGTTGGCACCATAATATAAATGTATTATATACATGTTATAAGGGGAACCGACCTAAGATAGAGAGTGTATGTCTAAGTATTATGCATGCACATAAGTAGGGATAATCATGCCTAAATAATATTTATCTTGTATGTTGTGGTACATGCAACTTCTAGTCCACTATAAGAAAGGTTGTGCTATAGTTATAATTATGCACAATGCTATGAATAGTTTAGTCATTGCTAGGGGATAGAGTCTTACATAAACTCATATGTAATCAATAAAAAAAGAATAGACATGTATATATAGTGGCCAAAAGATTATTTTAATCTATTAATTCATGATATTAAGAATAATATAGAAGTGTTCATGTCAAGCTATGTATGAATTAATTTTCATATTATCTTATAGATCATAGTGCATAAGTAACAACAATGGGTGAATAAATCAATATGCTTTAGGAAAGATACAAAGATATGCTAGTATGGATGAGGTCTTAAGTGTTTAGCCTTTGATAATTGCACATAGGTAGAGGAATGGGTAACATTTTATTTTTATATTTTTGGCACACATAATTTTTATGCTACTTTTTATGGTTAATATAGCAAATTATGAGTCAATTTTGTTGTACAAGGCACTATAACTATCCATGTGCTACAGTTTGTAGTTTTAGCGCATTTCTTAGACAAATGTTGCATGAGTCTCATATATGAAAAATAAAGCCTTTATGCTAAATAAATCCTTGGATAAAGATTAAAATAGTAAAATAGTGGATCAAATCCTTTGTAATGGAGTAATTACCTCCCGCACAAGAAGATGCATGATGGAAGGGGTGACTGATTTCTTTTATAGAAGTAAAAGAGTGCATATATGGAGGCTATTAGTTTCATTTCATAACATTGGGAATGTATAATGTGGAACACAAGGAGAAAAGCTGCACTCATGAACTTGTAGGAGGAGCTATCTAGGAAGGCACAACACACACAAAAATGATGTCTAGAGAAGGAAGCATTGATAAAGATCAAAGACATGCGAGAATTTGAGTTTGAGGATTTAGAAAGGAAAGCACAAGAAGAATATATCAAACCAAAAAAAATAATTCTCTTAAATTGGGATGAGTAAAGCATGGCCAAGACACCACCATGCAATGCAAATCTACGATTTAGTACATATATATTTTTTAAGCAAAAGGCATTAAGCCTGAAATATATTAATATATAAAAGGTTTCATACATATTTTAGTGTAAGTGATGAAGCTATTTAATTTAGAAGGAATAGATTAAGGTACACAACAAATATAATATAATTGATAACACTTGTTTCACCAAAAGTTTCATAAGGTTATACTTGACATGTCATTTTTTAATTTTTTCTATTGTGCATCTTGATTAGTTCATCATATAGCTGAATTAATTAGGAAATGTGTACTATCCTTGGTTATGATGTTAAGATTGCAAACAATGTGTTTTTTAGGAAATATAATAGAAAAACTCAAATTCTTAGCTATAGAGTTCATTTTTGGTCAAAATAAATATTCTAAGTTGTTTGGCGCCACTTCCAAGGATGCTCAATATGCATATATATTCGAGATCTAAAATTTTATAGGGGGCAATGGCATCTCATATCAGAATTCATGTCTTTCAAAAGTTGGGCCTCATGCATTGGAAATGTAAAAAATCTAGGACACACAAAAGAGTTTTAAGAGGGAGTTATACTTGTTGACCAACTTATGACATGCTATGGCATGCCATAAGACATCTTTGGATGGAGTTAATGAAGCTAAAATTGAGTGCCCAAGTTGATGAGTGGAATATGATGAACCTATGACATTTGGAATGAATATGCTATTTTTAGCTTTTAGACTCATCTTGGCATTTAGGTGTTATATTTCTTACTAGGGATTTGGGCACCACATTTGAGTTATTTTAATTCATGGTTTTCTTAATTACAATATGATGGTTTCATGTATTATGTCTCATATTTATTGGGTGCTTGAGCTGGATGTTTTTTGGTAGTGAGTTTTGTAGGTATTGTTATATTACACAAATTATTTGAGATCTTTGGTTGGTGACACTCTTATAAAAGCTTAGACTTTGCAAATGTATTGTAAAATTTGATTACTAAATAATACAAAGTTGCTTTGGAGTGGGATTTTTCTCTTGAAAGGGTTTTCCCAACGCAAGTCACTATCTTATAGTATATTGCTTGGTTGTGTATTTTTTCTTGTAATTAAAAATATTTTAGTTTAGTTTTGTATACCTCCTCTCATAGATTAGTGTAGGAATTATATTATGCGCCTCTATTTCCTTTTATAATCATGTACCTATACCTAGATATGGTATGCCACATATACTGGTAGTAGAGTCAACTGTTACTATGGTGAATAATTTCTTCATCTTTGTAATGCTTGTGAAATAGCCTAGTGTGCCAAAAATGTCACCAATGAAGAGCATAGGGTATTTATTTTTGTTGCCTCTCTTAAAGGGTGTGCACAATAATAGCAGATTAAACATGATTGGGATGACAATAAAGTTGATTTAGATGATGTTAAGAATAAATTCTTATAGGAGCTTGAATACCTAGAATTAGAGCATGGAATATAGCTATTTTGAAAGTGCTAAAGCAACAATGTGATAAATTAGTCAATACATATGATCTGATGGTTTAAGGAGTGGATAACTAAGATTATATAAGATATTAACCCCATAATTTGGTGAGTCTTTAATTGGGAT
>VDFB02074386.1:0-15744 GCA_007258455.2 Sequoia sempervirens
CCTAATGGAGGGCTATTCTGATTTTGAATCAAAATCTGGTTTGTCTGATCAGCAATACGAATCAGCAGGTAGTGAAGGTGAAGAAGATCCAAAAGAGAAGTCCGATGAGGTGGGAGATGGTAGTGCTTTTGCACAACTATCAAGTTTTCAAAAAAATGAGTCATTTCGGGTTCATGGAGTTGTGAATTCACAAAGGATAGTTGCTCTAATTGATACCGGAGCAACTCACAATTTTATTGATGAAGGATTAGTTGCTAAAAAGGGTTTGAAGACTGAGGAATTTGATGGTTTCAAGGTAATGGTTGCAGATGGTTTTACTATGTCTTGCACGAGGAAGATTCCTAACCTCTCTATGCAATTAGGAAATTATGAGATTAAGGATGATTTTTATGTGGTGGGAATTGGAGACACTAATGTTGTGCTAGGCATACAATGGCTGCGATCTCTTGGTGAGATGACATTGAATTTGCAAACTATGGAGCTTAAATTTCAGTCTAATGGAAGGAAGGTAGTTCTAAGAGGGATGTCAAATGGGGGCCCTCGAATTGTATCTTTGAAGAGGATGGAAACGCTGATCCGTCACGATAAGGTTGAATGGGCTGCTGAATGTTTGGTTCTACCAGCTGATCCGGTGGAGGAGAAAAGGTAATATCACCCTGATATTCAAGCCTTACTTTCAAAGAAGAGCAAAGTCTTTGGAAGCCTACCTCCTGGAAGACCTCCTGAAAGAGGTTCTGAGCATGTAATTGAGTTAGAAGAGGGAGCAAAGCCTGTCATGACTGCACCTTACCGTTATCCAAAAAAGCAGAAAGATGAGATTGAAAAAGCCATCAAGGAGCTTTTCGAGAGTGGTTTCATTAGACCAAGCAAGAGTCCTTTTGCTTCTGCAGTGGTGCTGGTCAAAAAGAAAGATGGCACAATGCGTATGTGTGTTGACTACCGCGCATTAAATCAAAAGACCATCAAGAATAGATATCCAATCCCTAGGATTGATGAGCTTATTGATGAGCTCCATGGGGCTATGTTCTTCTCGAAGATTGATCTTCGTTCAAGCTATCATCAAATCAGAATGAGGGAGGCGGATATAGAGAAGACAGCGTTTAGATGCCATTTTGGACATTTTGAATTTCTTGTCATGCCTTTTGGTTTGACAAATGCTCCAGCTACATTCCAATCTTGTATGAACAAGATTTTTAGACAGCAGTTGAGGAAGTTTGTGCTCATCTTCTTCGACGACATTCTCATTTTCAATAATTCATGGGAAGAGCACCTTAAGCATTTGGAAGAAGTGCTTAGTATTTTAGAGGCGGAATGTTTGTTCGCCAAAGAATCAAAGTGTGAGTTCGGGATGACAGAACTCTTATATCTTGGCCACATTATCAGTTCAAAGGGTGTGAAAGTTGATCCTGAAAAGATAAGAGCCATTCTTGATTGGCCAACTCCAAAGAATATTTCTCATTTGAGAGGATTTTTAGGGTTATGTGGATTTTATAGAAGATTTGTGAAAGGATATTCTCATCAAGCAGCACCTCTCACAGATCTTACAAAGAAAGGAGCTTTTCTTTGGACTAAGAAGGCACAAGAAGTTTTTGATAAGTTTAAGCAAATCATGAGTACTTGTCCAGTGTTGGCTCTTCTGGATTTTACAAAATCTTTTGAATTACAGTGTGATGCTTCAGGTGAAGGTGTTGGAGTTGTTCTAATGCAAGACAAACATCCTATTGCATTCGAGAGCCGGAAGTTGAGAGGAGCAGAAAAAACTTACTCCATTTATGACAAAGAGATGCTTGCCATCATGCATGCTTTGTCTAAATTCCGTCAATACTTGGTGGGAAGTAAATTTGTTGTTAAGACTGACCACAATAATCTTAAACATTTTATGCGCCAAAAGGATTTGAATGAAAGGCAGCAGAAGTGGGTAAGTAAGCTCCAAGCATATGACTTTGACATTGAATATGTCAAAGGGAAAAATAACATAGTGGCTGATGCTCTTTCAAGAAGGCCTCATTTGCAGTCACTTTGTGAGTTATCAGTAGATTGGAAGGAGTTAATTGCTGCTGATTATGTTAAAAATCAGTTTGCAACCAGCTTGCTAGAAGGTCATTTGGTTGATGAAAGGTATAAGTTGGTTGATGGGATAATTTACTATAAATATAGAATCTTTTTAGTGCAAGAATCTAAGCTTAAAAAGAAGATTCTACAATCTTTTCATGATGTTCCCCTTGCTGGTCATCAAAGGATTTTCAAGACTTATAAGCAAATTCGTGAAAGATTCACTTGGAAAGGGTTGAAAGAAGAAGTCTTGAACTACATTAGAGAGTGTCCGATTTGTCAAAGAAATAAAAATGAACACTCTTATCCAGCTAGTCTGCTACAGCCCTTGCCCATTCCGAATCAGAAATGGGAAAGTATTGCCATGGATTTCATCACGGGGTTGCCCAAGGTGCAAGGACGTGATTGTATTTTTGTTGTGGTTGATAGACTAACAAAATTTGCTCATTTCTTTGCTGTCACCACTTCATTTACAGCAGCTCAAGTGGCTGAGTTTTTTTTCAGAGAGGTCTTCCGTTTGCATGGATTGCCTAAAACTATTGTCAGTGATAGGGACAGCAAGTTCCTAAGTGTTTTCTGGCAAGAGATCTTCAGATTGAGTGGGACAGTGCTTACTCCAAGCACTAGTTATCACCCACAAACAGATGGGCAATCAGAAATTGTTAACAAATGGTTAGAGGGCTACCTAAGAAACTATGTTTCAGGACAGCAAAGAGCTTGGATTAAATGGCTTCATTTAGGAGAGTATTGTTATAACTCTTCTTATCACATGTCAATTAAAATGTCACCTTTTATGGCTCTTTATGGTTATGAAGCTACTAATTTTGTTGATTTAGTGTTTGGTGATAGTAGAGCTCCACAAGCACAGGATATGTTACAACAGAGCCAAGACATCTTGAAATCTCTCAAGGAAAATCTGCAACAATCTCAAAATCAGCAGAAGTTATACGCTGATCAGCAGCGTGTTGAGAGGTCTTTTGAAGTTGGGGACATGGTCTACTTGAGGCTTCAGCCATATAGACAATCTTCTCTCAAGAAAAGTGGTGCAGAAAAGTTGAAGCCACATTTTTATGGTCCTTTCAAAGTCACCAAGAGGATTGGTGAAGTTGCTTATGAGTTGGAGCTTCCAGCTGAAAGCAAAGTGCATAATGTCTTTCATGTGTCACGCCTCAAGAAGGCAATTGGACACAACGTGGTGGCTACTTCAGAATTACCTCCATTGGATGAGGAAGGTCAGTTGGTGTTGATTCCTGAAGAAATCCTTGATACTAGAGAGCATTCTTTGAGGAGAAGGACAATCAAAGAATACTTGGTTAGATGGAGGAATTTTCCTATTGAAGATGCCACATGGGAAGGAGAACAAATTTTGTTGCATCCATCTTTTCAGTTGCTTGAGGAAAAGCAATTTCGAAAAGGGAGGACTATAATGTCCCCTTCTCATGATAATCTGATACGACACTCATGACCTATTCGAGGAAAGCTTGTGGCGTGTGTTTGAGTTAAACTTAGGGTTTCCAGTTCTAAGGTTCTTTGGCATTCCTGAGAGTTTACTATTTATAGTAAATGCTATTTTTAGCAGTATGGAGTTTGTCAGCTTTCAGTACATCATTTCCAGTTGGAACAATTATTTGCAATTCATGTCTGACTTCTTAAGGCATTTTTTTATATTTGAATAAAGAGGCGTTAAAAGGTTATAATTCTTGATTGACCCCTTGGCCTAGTAAGACAACTTAAGTTGTGTTTAAAGGGGACTTGGAAGGTATGCTATCATAAAGTTGATTTAATTATTAATAAAGATAAAGCCTTGAGAAATAAAGTGGGCCTTTTGAAGGAGTTATTATTTAAATAAGATTTATATTGCCTTGTAAAGTGGACGCCTTTTTGAGACGCTGAATGGTTTCTGGAAATATGAAGAGACTCTGTGACTGTTGGCGTCTTTTCTTGAGGGATTGAAGAGTCTTCTACTCTTTTATAAAATGAAGGCTTTATTCCAGCATTGGTATCCATTCATATTATTATACTGTTATGCTGTCGGAATAACAAATGAAATCTTGCTTCGAGGATGTTACCTCCTAGCCAATTATCCAATTTCATGTTTGAAATACAACATCTAGTTGGAACTTGCTGCTTCTCATCCAGACTAGCAGATTGAGCTCAATTGTGAAGAAATTTTGAAGATTTATCAATTTTGGTTTTGCTGTTTCATCTATAGCTGAAGGTGATTTCAAGTTCTAACTTTATTTCCAGTTTGAAATTGATTCTGGGCATTTTACCATTCTATTTGCTGTTCAAGGGCGCCCCTTCATGCCAATTCTTGGATTTTATTATTAAGAACTTGATTTTTAAAGAGAAATCGCCCCTTCAAGGAGGGTCGTACCTTTCTGGAAATTGTTTGGGATTCGTGCAAAATTAATAGTTCTTTGAAGCTGTTTCTTCATCTCATCTTGGTCACCTACCTTCTAGCAATCCATTGCACTTGGTCTCATTTGATTTGGAGGTGAAACGAGTGAGTTATGAATATTTCTTTGGTTTTCACAGTTGCTGATTGACATTTCTAGTTTTCTGTTTTCTGTATCAGACTTTAGTTGTTCTAATTTTTGATACATTATCAACAGTTAGAGAGTTAAATAATTGTAAGAGATCATTTATTACTCATGTGTTTGAAGACTATTGTAATTCTTTGTAATTTGTAGCTTATTTCTTATTTGTACAAACTATAAAAAGTAGTACTGTTCCAGTTTTAATTGCTTCAATTAACTCTTATTCTTCTCACATAAGTACCCCTGGATGGTTTACCGCCAGTGTGGATAATTTGATTGTAACACTCTTGTACCCACTTTCATAGTGGTGAATCCCCACAAATCTGTGGATGCTCGCTACAGCGGATGAATTGTTTTAATTGTAATCTTTTCCCCCCACTGTTTGATGGTCATGTGGAAATGCTCTTCATGGCTGCTTATCTGCCTATTAATTTTTAGCTTTCAATTAAACACTCCGTCAAATGTTAGCACCTCACCCTCAGTGGGATCTTGAGTGCATTCTTGGCGTTAGTGGATTTTCTTTCAAGTCTTGTTCTTTTATTTCTCATGCATATGACAACACATTTCCATCATTTGGATTGAGTGTGCATTCTTGGCGTCGAGTCCCTTTAAGCTTGGTTTTCAGTTTGATGTTAACGCTAATCCAGTTAACTATTGCTGGTTATGTTGTGTAATTCCTTCGAAAAAATTGGTTAGCATATTTCAATAGGCTTATTGGAAACAACAATACACGATAAACTAAGTACAGATTCTCAGCTTGAAGGCAAGGTGGCACATCTATCGGCTCAATCTGAATAAGTTTATTATTCACACACATCATACGATAACCAAGAATAGATTCCCAACTTGAAGGCAAGGTGGCACATCATAAATGTCGAGCGAGTTTATTGAACACATAACGCAAAAAGGATAGCCAACTAGGATAATAAATTGCATAAATGAGACATACAATCTCTGATCAGCTAATACTATATCTAACTAAAGCAAAATTCACCATCACTTAATTGCATGAAACCCAAGTGGCATAACAATTCATCACAATAGTAAATACTCATGAACAGCTACAGAACGAGCAATATTACAGGCAAGGTAGGCACAGCATATATTTCTCTCTCGTGCAAAATTTATGTACAAATGAGCAAAAGCTCTTATTTATAGACATCAAAAGGTGTAGGGAATCCTAAAATCACCTTGAGTCAACTACAGTCTTGCAATGCATGCAAGATTTATTGCTAAACCCTAATAAAGCAAACTATACAGTTAACTGGAAAGCTACCATCAATTAACAGAAAACCCTAATCTAAATGGACAATGTGCAAGCATGCACGTCCTTATTGAAAGCAAGTTAACTGGAATACTACCATCAGTTAACGTAAACCCTAAATACAACTCCAAGTGAATAAAGCTGATCCCAGAATAGATATGCATGAGATATGACAGCGAGTTAACTTGAAAAGGTAACGCCAAGTTTAGCTCCTGTGTGTAATGTCTATCCTGAGAGGTGGGAACTGAAGTCTACTGATCGTGATCTCGAGCAACCAATCCCTCAACGAGATTGTTAACTGTGTCACCATCTGGGGATCGTCACATGCCTTAACTGACAATTTTGCTTATCAACAACTTGAGCAATCTTGGAAATCTTTACACACTCAAACTAGCATTTCACTGACTTATAACTTTGGCGGCTCCGTAACTGAAGTGATGACCACTATCTTTTCTACAGCTTGATGCTTCTGACACTTTTGCATGACGAAACTATGAGGTTTGACTGTGCACACTCTAGTTGTGAGAAATGCAAATGAACTTGCTGCACATGCAAAATTCCAACAGTATCAACCCTCTAAGCCAGCTTTGGAAGACAATCGGCCATACGAGGCATGCAACCATATGGATTTGAGCGACTACGCCCGCCAACGCTCTAAATGCACTTGATACAAATCCGTCTCAGCTTTTCCGATGAAATCATGAATTAAGACCGATTTGGTCTTGAATTCAGTCTGCGTGAACTGCAATCTGAAAAACTCGCTTGCTGACTGTGAACACGGCTATATTCTAACAACTTTTCTGGAAAGCTAAAAATACCTGTTGAGGCTAAAAATAGCTTATCGAAGGGTAATTTTCGGTGAAAAATCTGAGATATGGGTTTTGCCCAGAAAAAGATTCTAAGACAACCCAAAACGTCAAATTTGCGAAAATTTGACTTCTACTCGACCATGCAAGGAATTTTCAGTTGAGAAAATTAGAGCCTCGAGAACTGATGCTCTGGAGTAAATTTTCCTGAAAAATTCTGGCACATGGGTTTTCTCGAGGAAGCTATTCTGAATCAACCCAGATGATTTGTTTTGTCAAAAGTTTCCAGTTTTTCAAACATGCAAGAGAATTTAAGACAAGAAAATGGAAGAATTTGAGAAGAAAGACGTTTTTTGATGTTTTCCTCTGCCAAAATCGCCACTCTGCCTTGAAATTCACTAATAATTCTGACTTGTACCTGCAAAGAAAGTGTTTTGATGTCTTCGCCAATGATTGCTGATGAGAAATTCGCCCAACTCTAAAGGAAATTAGCCTTTTCTTTGAAGAATTACGAATTTGCTCAAGCTGTGTGAATGAAATATGACGCCATGCTTGAATTAATAGAATAAATTCGCACCTCAAAGGTGACTGCAAGATTTAAAACCTCAACTGAAAATAGAATTGTTCTAATTGGACCCCCTCCAGTTGAACTGATACTGATTCGGAGTCCGGAATAAAATAATAATAAAAATATTCATCATGTGTTTTTGAAATCCCAACACAAAGAGGCACCAATTTGAGAAAATCGCCATTTAATGCCTTAGCATGCAAAATAAATATTTAATATTATTTTCTTCAGTTGACAAACCACGTAAAGCACTTGGATGGATTCGACAACCTTCACTGATTTCAAAAAATCCTCATTGACCTCGTAGGCGTCCATTTGCTCAAGACATGACGTTTTTTATTAACTTCCTACTTTGTAGCTAACTACAAAGTTACAACTGGCCATATTCAACACTGATTTCCGGGTGACCGGGTGATGCTGAGACTGAATAGGAATATTTATTGCGAAGCCTGCAGAGCAAGGAAGAAATGTCTGTTGGGAGTCATCACTGCAAAATCCATCATTTAACACCTCAAAAAACTAGGCGCCCTTGATTAAATTGATTTTCAGACACCAGACTTAGTCGTTTCTCCATTCTGCCATCTGACGCTTCAAATGACTGCTGACGCTGAACGATGAACCCTGCTGACTGGCTAACAGGCTCACTGCGTGACTAGAGGTATTCTGCATCCAACGAATATACGCAAGGCACCTGAAAGCTGTATTAAGGACCCCAAAAGTAAGGGCGCCCTTGGCCTGAAAAGGCTCAAATACCATTTTGACGAAAGTACAACTCTCAACCAGATGCCCTACTTCGACCTCTGATATCGGGAGCTGTGGTAGCCTGATTCGAGCACCGTCTATCTCAACATGTAGCCAGAAGGACCTACAAGAGATGTCTTTGGAGGCAACGAAGCAAGAAAACTGCTTCTAAGACCTCAAAAAGAAAGGCGCCTTTCCCAAGATGAAATATACGACCAGACTTAAGCCATTTTCTGAGTTGTCTTCGTTTTTCAGTATTTTGCAAAGACCTCGCACGTACGAGCGTTTGCCAAATCCCGGAGGCTGACGACTAGGCTCATTGGATAGCTGGAGTAATTGCGCACAAGTCCCGTGAAGACTTCGAGAGCGAACAACTCCATTGGACAGGCCTAAAGTCTAGGCGCCCCTGGCCTACAGAGGCTACAATGAATATTTCATGTTTCTCCACCCTCTGATTTATGTGCCTGGTAAAACCTCTGCCACTATCACTCAGAATGTCGGATTGACTGGCTAACTGGTGCACTGCAAAGCTAGACTAGATTAGCACAGACATCAGGAAGACCTCATCTGCAATCTCATCCATCTCAAGGACCATCTTGAAGGGCGCCCCTAGGCTACAAGGGCGCAATTTCACCATTTGAGAACTTTTCATGATGTGGAGTCTCCTCGTAACCTCATCTTCTAACCCTGACTGTCGGAGCTCTGGGTCTCGGATGTCTGCATTCAATAGCTCATCAGATAGCCAGACTAGCCGTGAAGAGATTAGATGCATCAACAGGCAAGAATGCCAGAATCTAGCCCCTCTTCAAGAAGGGCGCCCCTAAGCTACAAGGGCGCCAAAGCTTTGTGAACTGATCATCTTCGCAATCTGCAACCTCTAGAATCCTCAACTTCTGACGTCAGTTACCGGAGTTCTGAGTCTCGGATAACCTCGCAAGATAGCTCATCGAATAACTGGGGTAATTCTGAAGAGATTGACTGTGTTTATGAGCACATGCCACAAAATTTGGACCTTCAAAGAGAAGTGCGCCCCTGGACTACAGGGGCGCAATTTTGCTTTTGCCTGAGAAATCTTCATAAATTGATCACTGAAATCTGTCTTGGTCACTGAAATGACCATGCAAAGGTAAAATTGTCGTCGTGCAATGCTCCTCCATCGTGAAATGCCTCGTTTTGAGTTCCCGATTCAGGTTCCAATCAATAGGCACCGCCTTTGACTGACACGACACTGACCAAACTCCATGCTTGATATTGCCCAAAAACTATTTTTGACATCATTTTAGCAAGGTTTAGACTCTTTTAGGCAAAATGCCTTAATGAAGCAAAAAATTTGGTTTGGGTACAACACAAACCTCAAGTTGCTTGTGGGCAAGCAATTTAGGAGGGGAGGAAGGACTGTCATAACCCCAAGAGGAAAGAATTATATATATATATGTATGTATTTTCCATTCTCACATAAAAGACATACATATATTTATATAAGTCAATTTGGATTATTATCAAAAATGATATTAGGGTCGATCCTTATTCTTTGTTTACCAATGAAATATGATATGCATTGGTTAAGCACCTTTAAGCATACCTTAACAAAATTAGCTAAAGAAATCACAGGATACACGTGCTGGGCAGTGGGACGTGACTGATGAGAGGGATGTGACTGAGAGAAGGACACAATGATCCATCTCCTAGAAATAAGAGGAGAGATAGGAGGCCTAGGCAAACGGGAAAGAAGAATCAAGAGCAGAAAGAATTGAGGAAAAAGGATATCGGTGAGTTCTCTCACTTAGCATTGATATTTAACTTTCCCAAGTTGTGACATAATGATACTTTCAGCATTTTGTGTGTGATCCATGTCTGTATAATTCGACCTCTGTATGATTGCATTCTCAACCAATCTCATCAAACGGCCTAGTCGCCTTGGCTATCATTACATTATGAAATCAATTCGCCCTAAGGCGTCAAATCTGGAATTAGCTTCAGTGAGAAGAGCAGCATCATAATTAAGCGGACTGTGTAGTCCTGGAACGACTATAGACTGCCATGGTTTATCTTCTGCAGAGATAATGACTGATCTATATTTGTGTTAACTGTTGTCTGGGTTTTAGCCATTAGATCGAACTAATGTTAGTACTGTAGGCTGCATTGATCAGAGATTATACTAAACATATAGGCATGGATACTAATTCATTTATTTCTGCACTTTAATGAACTCTCATGCTAGAACTCATTGATTCTGTATGCATATATTAAACTGAACTAAATTGTAGGACTGCATCAATCTGTAGAATAAGATGGATGATCAATGGACATAAATCTGGTTATCTTGAGTTTGCATTCTGATATATTCTCATACTGAATTATATACTCATGTTGGATTCCTCAGAACATACTAAGTGAAAATGCAAGCGAATCAATAATGGTTGCATATTTGGAAATTGTATAGAAACTGTCTGCATTCTGATTGTAATCCTGCCAGGAGAGGTAAATCATGACTTAAGTGGTTTGTCTAAAAACCCCACCTAGGTTTCCGCCCCACAGGCCCAAAGCAAGGGTTGGGTCATGGAGGGCTGGGGGTTCCACCTAGGCATTCTATCTCGCAGGCCTGAGATAAGGGTTGGACAATAGGAGATGGTAGACCATTGGCCCCTTAAGGATGATTCCCTTCTCCAGATGGGCTGAATGAATTTCTTTTTGTTTGCAATCTGCAAGTATTGTTATATCTGATTTCTGGATATTAGATATTAATGCTAACATGTAGGAATGTGGAGTTGTATATAAATGGTGATGTAGGTGTTATTCCAAGACTTTAACCATTGCAAAGGACCCTTGGGGTGGGAATAGAGTCTCGAAATCCTTGTCAACCAGCAACCTTAGAACCAGCTAGGTAAGGGGACATCACATATATCATATGAGAAATCAACAACAATATAGCCCATGTGTTAGGTATACAACTTTGAAACATTATAAAGATGAGGCATCATGAAAATATGAAGAAATGACAAAGATACCAGGTCTAATATAAGGAAGCAGTTCTGATTTTTCTGATCAGCAAGCCTGGAACACCTTCAAAAGCTCACAATTCCCTCCATACTCTTCCAAATGACCTCAAACTAGATGCAAATGAAACCTAAGGGATAGGTGTCCAAGTTCAAGAAGGTAAACTTGTAATGTCCCCTTTTTGTGAGTATCCTAATTCTTGCTCTAGAATTACAAACTAATGCATTGGGTTACAACTTATCAACTAAATGCCTTAAGCCGGATAAATCTTGGCTTAGGACCTACAAACATGTTAGATGATATTGAAACATAATTCACATAATTAGACATATAGAACAATTGTTTATTTATTCATATTATGCAAACATTTAAATAACGTAAACCACATAATACTTATAATTCGCATTGGGAGTTTGATCATAAGGGAGAGTGGATGAAAAGCATGATAGGTCCACCTGAAGCTATCACACCAATCCCAAGAGCAGATATACCATCCCTCTTGGCCCTCATTTGGCACACTTAGTCATTCCGCATGGGGTGGTCTATTTGGTGGACAAGTTGTATCTGCTTTCCCTACCCTTGCTATCTTATCCATCCCTCTTATGGTTGAAATCCCTTGAATCAATCCCATCAATCAATCCATGTAGAGGTTTGGAAAGAGCTTACTATTGGAGGCCTGTAAACGTTTCTTCCTAAGCCCAAGAGCGGATATCACCCCCTTGGCTCCAAGAGGCGCACTTAGTCATACCATCATGGAGTGGCGTACTTAGGAGGATGCCCAGTATCTGCTCAACCTACTAGCAGTCTCTTCCTCACTTCTTCCATGATTGTTCTATAAAGATAAATAACAAGATTAGATATGATTTCATATACAATAGTTATGATAGAATATATCACAGTAACATAATTAGTTATCTAATTCAAAATAACATATTAGTAATGCTATAATAACAGGTAGCAGCATGCATAATCTCATTACTAAAAATGACATTAATAAATAACATCCACTTAATAAATATATTGCTGTAGATTGTATCTATCAATCATCAGCAATATATTTATTAATCATAGTATATTTAAATATATTTATCAACCATCATTATTTAAATTCTCAACATACTTATCAATATCCAAGGTCCATAATGTATTTACAAGTTCCTTTCTCTACATATATAAACTTTAATTATTTCTTATTTTAAATGAAAGATACTTACCTTTATTTGATCTGCTGTAACCTTCTTATTCTCCCAGCCATCTTAGAGAATTCCTTTTATAAATGATTTATTCTTCTATCCCTATCGATGCCCCTCTTCTTCCTATCTGCCCTCATCTTATATCTTCCCACTTTGGAGAAGAGATGCGGTTCTTGAGGAGGGCTGTGCCTTTTGGTTTGGAAGATCGTGACCTGCTGCCTTTCCAACAGTGATGTCTTTTCATGATGTAATTGCTGTCTATGCTTGCAGCTTATTAATATACTTTTTATACTTTAAATGTTTCTTGTTTAATATATTTTTATCGTTATTATTTATGCTTGGTTTTGTTATCCGCGAAATCTGCTTGGCGCTCGTTCCTGAGGATAACCCCTCTGAGAACACATGCATTTCCTAGGTTAAGTGAAGTTCAAGCCACTTAAAAGCGAGGTGATTTCAAATCCCACCTGAGTAATAATTCAAAGCCTCAAATAGTTAGTTTGAGCATCCCCCTATGTTCGCCTCGCGAAGACCTTCGAAACAAGCTCCTTCGCGAAGTCTCACTGTTCATACTTAGTTAAATTGTGAAATATGCAGTTGCACCCAAAAAGTGCGCTCCTGCTCACAGCCAAAAAATGGCTAAGTGTTGAAAGTCTTGGTAAAAATCGAAAAGCATGCATAAAGTATTTTCAAAATAATGCGAGCTAAAGAATTAGCGGCTCTTACACATTGTTTGCGGTGTAATTTTTGACTATGGCATTATTTTTAGCACCTTGCACTTTTTCTTCGGACTTGTAATTTTGACTATGGCATTATTTTAGCACCTTTGCACTTTTTCCAAACTTAGTCATTTGTTGTGCAATGGTGCTGAATTTCAATTCCTTTACACTTTTGGCGGTTTTTAACTTAGTCTCTTCAAACTTGCTCTATTTCCATTCCGGACCCTGTTTCTTCGCTCCCACATCGTTTTCCATGCCTAGTTGCTCATTTCACGCTTGCTCAACATCGTTTCTCGCTTCACGTTTCCCAATGCTACTTTTTTCTACTAACGCCTATTGATTCACCATCCTTGCAGTTTCTCTCCAGATTTCATCAAGTGATCCTAAAGGTGACATCTTCTAATCTAGTGAACTATCCCAAATCTACAAAGAAGCCGTTATGCAGCAAGTTGAGGATGACAGTTTTTCCCAAAGCCTCAATACATATCATTTGCGATATACGGTTGAAGCTTGATAATCTCAAGACGCATCTTGACAGGTGCAAGAAGGTTCACTCATACGCCATGAGATCGATCAAAAGAGGTACCACACCACTTGTGGATTACACCGTTAGTCGGATGAGGAAGTTCATCTGAGGAGACGGGAAGAAATATGAAGACTTCAGCAAAGCAAGGGAAACATGAAGAAGGTTCTTGATTTCCAGTGTTAGACATTTTCGATGCATCCTTTTATACATCTTGTAAATATTTCCTGACATCTTATATGTCTTTTTGTAAATTGTAATTGCACCAAGTTCGAGATGTAATTTCATTAAGAAAAATTACACTTTGACTTTGGTCAAAGTTAGGTGAGATCTCCTTAAATCGCTTACCCAACTTTCCTTGATTTCCTCAAATTAGATTCCTAATTTTGCTCATCCCTCTTTCTATATAATGTGAGGGATTTCCTTTGTAAAGTTCATCCTTTAGTATTTTGCAACGAAGTGCTGCCCTTTTTGAAGCAAAATTGTGAAACTTTGTGTTCATACTTTGTGAATGAAATCTGATCAATAAAAAGATTACCAAACCAGACTTTGTGTTGGATTCGATAATCTTATGAATTGATCTCATTTGGTGGTGATTAGCTTATGGAATGCGGGGACTCTAAGTAATTCATGTAAACTTTGTGTTACATCCTTTATTTAGATTTACATTAGGTGTTTTGGATACTTTGGATTGGATAATCTACAAGACTTTGTGTATGGTATTCATGCTTTGGATACTTTGGTTGAATGATCTACAAGACTTTGTGCTTGTAATTATTCATGCTCTTTATGAATGCTGGTTGGATAATCTACAAGACTTTCGCGGCTTGTAATTGTTCATGTTGTTAGAGGAATTGCTGCATCTAAGAAGACTTTGTGCTTCTAATGCGACCAAGCTTGACACACCTATCCTGCAAATCCACCATTGATAAAGCTTCTGGCAAGCGACTTTGTGCCTTCGTGAGCTTTCCCTTTTATTTTACTAGTTTATTGTTAATCACTTATGGTTCCTCTACGCTTTTCTTTGACAAGATAGAAGTATTGGCATTATTGCTTGTTGATCATTTAAAGTTATTGTGAATTGAGAACTTCCAACAGTGAAGCATTGTAAACATCTTCTCTGAAAAAAGAGAGAAGGATGAATGTAACACACCCCTCCCACTTCATAAGTATTGTGTACATTTTGTAATTACTAAGTTTGTTTTACTATCGCTTTTTCAGCGGGTAAGAGAGCCTCCTTTAAGAGGAGAGATTTACATCTCACATAGGCTGTGGCTGAAGTCCTAGTTATTATGGTAATCTGCTCGAAGCTGATTACATAATTTTTCACCAGCAGGTTTTTATTTCTTTTTGTATTTATATATAATAATGATTTTAATCAACATGCTATTCAATATATTTATATTTATATTCATAATTATAATATTATCTTTTATATTGATATATTATGTATTTCACATTATTATAATGATTATAATAGTTAGAAAATATATTTTGGTATTTACAATATCATATTTAATATTTATAATATTGTCCTTGATAATTATAATTATAATAATATTAAATAGTTAATGTTTTAATATGTATTTTATTTATCTTGTTTTCGATGTTTAATATTTCAATCCTACAATTTCAGGGGACATGACAAAACTCCACTAAACAGCTGAAAATATTTAGGCACGCATCCTAAAGCACAAGTGGCCAAAGAGCACAACCCCAAAGGAGGGCGACCAACAACCATAAATCAGATTCACCTTCAAAAATCACAAGATTCTAGGCTAGGTATGTAGGAGCACTCCAAAGAAACACCAAACATCAAAAGAAACACACCAAAAATGTCTTAGAAGACATCAAAGCCACACCAAATTGAAATAGAGGGAAATACCGTCACCAATGAAGCTTAGTTGCGCCCTTTGAATGAAGGAGCACCAACAATCCAGCTAGGAGCTATCTTGCAAGCTTGAAAGTGAATAAGGCTAGGAGGTATTCCAACCCCAAAGCAAGAGTGTTAATAAAATTCAGCGGCACTTCATTATGATATGAAAATGGATCACCAAACGAAGAGGCAGAGAGGCATACTTATAGGTTTTCAACCTAGAAATTCAAATCCGTTTTCCCTCCAGAATGGGGCACCCAAATATGAGGAATATAATATTATAAATTAAAACTCATAGCTTGTGAAATATGGCATCCACTTTACCTTGGCAAATAATATCACTTAAAACATTTTTATCTCCAATATGGGCGTCCAAAATGAGGCCCACCTTTTAAACACAACTTCAAGTCACAACGCCTAGGCATGGGGTCCAAAAGCAACAATGAAATATAATGTGATTTAAGTTAT
>VDFB02074388.1:0-19917 GCA_007258455.2 Sequoia sempervirens
ATGGCCTGATG
The DNA here is from genome assembly GCA_007258455.2 of Sequoia sempervirens. Taxonomy (NCBI): domain Eukaryota; kingdom Viridiplantae; phylum Streptophyta; class Pinopsida; order Cupressales; family Cupressaceae; genus Sequoia; species Sequoia sempervirens. The sequence continues at coordinate 12 of VDFB02074388.1, forward strand.
AATCTCAAGTCTAACCATTTGCAAGAAATCCATTTTCTCAGGCTTGAAGGTTCCTCCATACATGGGTTGGGTTGGGGTCTAATCTAATGTGCTATGAACATAGAGAGAGAGAGGAGGGCCTATAGAAACATAATACTACTGGGATAACCTTATGTTAAAGACTAGACCAATATTTGCATAGCGAGTTTCATCAGTCGTGGCCTTCAGGTCTTGAAAAAAATATGATTTTATGCAGAGGAGTTGGGACAACTCAAGTGAGAGTAGTAACAAATAAATGGAAGTGATTAACATGAGGAATGCTAGCAAGTTCGGGTAAGAGTGGCAACTAGCATATTTCAATTATTTAAAAGAGATGTGATGAGTCGATGCAACAATCCATTATGATTGAACATCTATTAAAACTTGCAAGATACTTAAAGTCTCGAAAAAGTAACAAGTTGGGTATTGTTCCTCCTTATGTGGGTAATTAGTTGTAGGGGGATGTCGGGAGTAGGCTGTAGCAACAATGAATTTCTTGATGCACCCACTCACATGATTCCTCCTGCATGGCATTGCCATGGTGGGAACTTTCATTCATTCTTTCGTGCACACTCTTGATGGTAGTGTTGTCACTTTCTTCCCTAGCATTAAACCAAGGGAAGACCATTTCAGCCATAAAAGTATCATACAACATTGGCCTCCCTTTCATTCAAAATGGAAACCAATGTTGAAGATCCTTCCATTCCTTGAGCCATCTACTAACAAAATTCTAATGGTATCTTTCTGCACCCCTTCACCTGCAACACACTAGATGAAATCTTTCATGCAAGCTCCAATTCTCCTAGCATCATTCTGGTGGCTCATTCCTACACAATGTGTATACGTATCATTCCCGCAAAGGACCAAATGGTGTTATCAAAACTAGTTGTTTTTCTCATGAGGAATGAAGGATGAGGTTGGAATTTAAAGAAATCCCTTAGCATATAACCCACACTATACATTTTAAATATTTGAAGCAGAGTATGATTCAATAGAAGGAATGCACATGGTTGGCCATGGGTGATGGGCAATTGCCAATGTGATTGCAACCCCATCCTCATTTCAATCATCTAAACAACTACTATAAAAGGAATTATACTATCGGCTATGATGGAAAGTGTGATTCACAATGTCATCTAATGGCTTCTCGACATCACCTCTTTGATAGCACCATAAAGCATTCCTAGGTCCGCAAGACCATTATAATTATGAAAGATGCTTAAGGAAGACATTTTGGAGGCATTTAATGGATAGGAAATTTTTTATTTATTGGATGGGCCATGCCGAGTCAGGAACCAAGGAGTATTATGTTCCCCCTAGGTAGCAATCTTATATAAAATCGGTACATTGTGAATCACCAAGAAGGTTGGTAATTAGGAGGCCCTTCTAGATACTGTCTATGCACCTTTGAAGGTGAAAGGGGAGGGATCATTAATTGTTTCAACATTGATGATGAGTTCCTTAGTAAAATTACATAATAGATTCAACAAAAGGAGTTAGGACATGAGAGGGCCACTTGTTTGAATATACAGGAAGTTTGGAGGTTAAGGAGCACTAACATTTCCCTTAGGTTGAGTGGGTCTAGATTGTGGTTATGGGAAGTGTCAAAGTATTTTCATATTGAGACCCTTATTTATCATTATGATATTTTAAGCATTGCTTTCTCATAGTATCAACATATCCATGGTTAAGATTTGATCTCAGTAGTAATATTCTAAATGAAGTCCATTCTTTGTATAGGTTACTCTATGAAATGAGGTCCACGAAATAAAAGATATCACTGCAAAAAGGATGATCATCAAGGACCACACATGGAACCACACCTAAAGAAATGAAAAATTTTAAGTATTCATGCACGCAATTGTGCCAGTAATAAAAGAGGATTTTTTCACATAGGGTGCCTCAGAATCTGTGTCTAAAGAGAGAGGTGCTTCAAACCGAATATGCTCAATTCATGGATAGTATGCCAAAGAAAGACTGATTAAAAAAATGGTTGCATGATAAAGGAGATCGGTACCAAGAAGTTAGAAGGCTATCTAACAATATCATAAATGGGATGGAGCTATTTTACTTTACACCAAATGATCATGATTTTTCAGGAGCTATCTGCCTAGATCAAGAGTAGCACACCCACTTCTCAAAAACACCAATCTACAAAAAGAATGCACTTTATTGGCTGGAAGAATGCTACAAACACATCAGACAAAGGGAAACCTTTAACAGTTTCAGCCACAACATAGAAAATATCTAGATGAAAAAATAGGCTACAAGAAAAAATAGAGAAGGGGAGAAAATAACCTATTTTAAATTGTGAAATATTTGGGGGTAGGTGAGACCCTAGCTTGTATTGAATTTGAGTCACACATTGTAATTAAATCCTAGCCATTCATTTGGGCTTTGGAAAACTATAAATAGGGACTTGCTTCTCATTTATAAGTGTTGGAGAACTGGTGTAAAGGGAATTTTGCAGCAATAGAGAGAAACATTTCATGAATTTTGGTGTTTCTTTTGAGTTTGTTCATTATTCATGCATGGTTCAACTTCCATGTTAGTTTTAGCTTTTATTTTCTTGAATGGATTCAATAATGGTTTTAGTTGTTACAATATTTGATGCACTTCCAACTCATGCTTTTTGTGATTTATTGATGATGAATCACTTTGTAAAGCTAGTCTGAGTTGACTTACTTATTACAACTTAGTTCAATTGTATGTTCATGACATGAATGCACAATCTAAAAATTAGTAGACCTTAGAAGATTTTATTGATTTTGTATAGTTGTAGGTTTCTCCTAGTAAAGAAAAATTTAGTTTTAGGAAGTTTTTCTACTGTAGCATCCTCCATTGTTACTGTTTATTCATAGCTTAGATTTAAAACAACTCTCTCAACCCTTTCCTCTTTGGATATTTGCTTTATTCCTTTGTTAGAGGAGGATCGCAGGCATCACAACAATGCTAAATTTGATGAACATGATGAGCTTTAGCTTGTTGTTTTGGCTAAGCAACCACTATTTATTCATTTGTAGCACTTTGAAACTTCATTTGTAAACCAAATTTCACATGCTTTGTAAACCATAAAGTCCACCCTGTGATTACCAACAAATCACATAAACCAACTAAACTATTCCAAGCATTTTTATGACCTAACACCCAAAAGACCTTAGGGTAGTGATCTGGAACTTGTTTGCAGATTTCTACCTTTCAAGAGAGGTAGCATACTTGTGTGTTGCCTATGTTGAGGAGGTACAAAAAAACCCATCAATAGAACTAACACTAGAAGGAGGGTTGAACAAAGATATTTATTTATTCATTCCATGCCCTTCTCCTCCTACCACCCATAAATAGAACTAGTGTTAGAAGGAGGGCTAAACAAAAATATTGCTCCATTCATTCCAAACCCTTTTCCTCCTAGCACCCATCAACATAACTAGCACTAGAAGGAGGGATGAACAAATATATTGCTCCATTAATTCCATTCCCTTCTCCTCCTAGCACCCATCAATAGAACTAGTGCTTGAAGGAGGGCCTGGAAAAGCTTAAGGCTACAAAGCTAAAAGTTGGGACTTGAAAAATGCATTCAAGTAAAATTTGAGATAGGGATATCTTATTATGTGTTGGAAATTTAAAATAAAAAATTGAAGACAGGAAAGAACTCAGTTAAAATGAAGCAACATTTGTAAATCAACATCACTTAGGTGCATGAAGATGTAAATAGTAAATTGAAGAGGCCAATACAACGCTTTGCATTGAGAGATAGATGTAGAATCCATGGCACTCACAGACATAATAAATTGGAATGTTTGAAATTCTTGGGTAGAATTGAGATGGTTCTGTAAGGAGAGATTCCCTTTGGGAAATATACCAACCCTTGGCTCCACCAGACTTAGAAGAAGAAATGATTAACATGGCATCCAATGCTTTCCAAGAGTTGATCCAAGAGTAGTTGAGCAACAAGGATGGACTAAGATTGGAGGAGGTACTAATTTCTAGTTGGTGAAGGTTGCATAATGCACCTCACTCAGAACTTACTTGTGTATCCTATGCAGGAATCATCACTCAATTCAAGTGATTTTTAGGAAAGTTAGAGTAGCCAACTCTCAAACAAGAGGAGTCATCCACTGAGGTGGGAGAGCCATCAATATTTGGAGGACAAGACATTGAAGTTGAACCAAGAAATTTTACACAAGTCAGTGCTGGGACACCAAACACTGAGGCTGAAAATCTAAAGGAAGGGGTAGATTTCCTTAGGACAACAAGGATCTTTGATGAAAATTTAGTTAAAAGGGAATTAGAACCCCTTCTCTCCATCAGTAATGAGTATTCCTCCACTCAAGAAGAGGAACCATTGGTAGTTGAAGATGAATTAACAGAATTTGTAGCAGCATATGCTGGGACTACTAACATTGGTCCTAAAAGTCAAGAGGAAGAAGAGGTTGACAACGTTGGAGCAGTAGGAAACGATGATGAAAGCATAAGTGAAATAAGATTAGAGGACCTTTCCTTCATGAATGACAGTGATCAAGCACATAAAAGTGAGGATTTGGAGGAATGGGAACAATCACATGCCATGACTATCTACCATCAAATTTCCTTCCCAATTGACGATGAAGGCCCTATGGCGAAGAGATACAATGAACTTGTGTCAAGACTCACAAAGGATTGGTCATAACTAAGATACCAAGTGGATTTCAAGGTGCTACTATTGCGGAATTGGTGTAGGCTCCATGATTTGGTTCACTCAGAGTTCATGTGTGAGCTATTCCAAGAGGCCATCAAATAAGTCAAAGAAAAAATGAAGCAACCAAGTGCACCACTCCCTGCAGTTGTTTCAAGGACTAAGTTAGGGTTCCAAGAACATGAACACAATAGCAACAAAGTTGAGTGCAGCTCACATGAGGATGTTGGGACAACAATGGAAGAAGGACAACAACATAGTCCTAAGCTTTCAAATGATGAAGTAGAATGAATGGGAATGTTGTTTAGTGGAAATCAAGAACCTTTTCCTCTTGAAGTGAATTTATACACTACAGATGATAGGATTTATGGGGAATCCTTGGAAGTAAATCACATTGTAAATCTTGGCCCCCTTGATGATGTACCATCCATTGATGACTTCTTTCCATTCAGAGCTATACTTTGAGGGTATGCCAATACTAAAGAAGTGTACATTTCAAAAGATGGCAGTGGTGAAGATATATTACCTAAACCTCTAGACAGTGAAGCATTAGAACTCTCAGACTGGTAGAGGAGCCCCTTTTCCATCTATAGTGATAGTGAACAAGAGGAAACAAGTAAACATATTGATGAGCTACATGAACTACGAAGAGAAGAAGAATAAGAAAAGAATGTCTTGGAGGCTGACCAAAATGATGATATACCTTGCCAACTACAAGATACAACTAGGAGTCCTTCTACCTTGATTGATACTGATTGTCTTTTGTATTTAGAGAGCTACAATAGGATAGATTTGTCCATGTCATGTTTTTATGACATGGAACATCATAAAATGGAGATCAACACCACAAAAACAAGATGGGACAACAATTAAATGGAACCAAAAACTATGGAATATTGATGAGACGAAGTGTATCTCATTGAAGAATAGCTGACAGAGCTACGGGTCCCAATGATAGCTTGAAAGGGATGTTTGTTGTTTTTTCCTCCTCTCCTTATGCAAACCTGAGATCAAGTGAAAGGTTCCTTGAAATTGAAAATTCTAATTTTTCATAGTGTCTATTTCCTAATCAATATTGTGATTTGTAGATTTGTAATGCAAGAGGGATGCTACACCATCCATTGTGTCCACTTGAGGCTACTAACGCAATGACCGGTGATATAGTGCTCGCTCTCGATGATCACACTTTGCCACCTTCAAATGGAGACATCCAAGTTCTATCTTTCCTTGTTCCTATGAATAATCATAGCTACATTTATCATTTTGATTATGGGAACGAGGGGAGATAGACTTATTTATGGATTGACCATGGGCTTAATGAACCACCTCAATTGTTGATATTTCTTGAATGCGTGATTAAATTTGAATATTGCTACATTAAGCTACATTTTTTTGTATATAAAGATGAATTTTCATGGTTTAGAACTGTAATGATTTCCCTTATGCTTGTGCACGCATTGCAAATTCCAATGGGCATAAATGTTGGTTTTCCTTGCCTAAATATCATTCTTTGTAAATATCTTTGTACATAGGTTGGTTTTGGGGTAGTATAGGTTTCCTTGTGCATACTTCACTTTCCTAATTTTGTTAGGTTAGTTGGTTTGCTATAGGTTAGCTTTCTTTAGATTAGTTTCCTTGTTGTTTTCTTTTGATTTCCCGTTTTGGTTAGTGTAGGTGTTTTCTTCTATTTGCATTTGTTTTCTTTCCATTTGCATTGTATTTGCTTCCACTTTGCTGCTACTTTGCTCAGGGTCCCTCCACCTCTACTGGGAATGTTTGTGTGCACAACAAATATTTTATTACCTGGGGTTTGTTCTATGTATTTCTTCTACAAACTTTAATCAAGTTTTTTGAGCAGATGGTGAAGATCTTCTATTAGTGTCAAGTGACCTGGATGTTTGGTTTGAAGGGGATAAGTAATTGGTTTAATCTAATTATGACATATTATAAAATCTCATATCTCACATTCTTTAAGGATCTTGAGGTCATTGTAGGTCCTTTGTAAAGTCCAGTTAAGTGAAAAATCCAAAATTTAGCTTCAATGCCAATGTGATTCTCAGCCCTAAGTGCGAGCTTCACTATTTGCGGGTTGAAGTGAAAATAATTGAAAAGGAAAACCAAAAGAAAGGAAACATAGGAAATAAAATAAAAATATTGAAAATCAAGAGAAAGAAATTCAACTTTTTAGGGGGATCTGAGCAACTCTACCGAGCCTATGGACACCTAGCCAACAGTAGATCAATGTTTGGGAGTATCGCAACAACAACCTTATCGGGGCTATGGATGCTTGACTGGAAGTGAGGCAACGTCAATGATGCTTTTGAAGTTACAATAAATTATGTAGCTTAACTTGATGGACCTTGGGTTCCTATGGTGGCTTAAGATGGGAATTAACACAATTCAACACACTGGGATTTTCAGTTAATAAAGGTTGGGTTGACTAGTGGTTTTGATCCTTTGGTCAAGTATTTAGTTTGTTTGTCCTAGCATGAAGGTCAAAACTAGAGATTTTAGGTTCATGATTCCAATTTGTCATTGAAATGCTATGGAGAATTTCCCCAGCGAGTTTCCATTTGTTGTGCATGTTTTGCACACCCACCCCACCAAAGACAAGGACCCCCTCTTTTCGCTCCTAATAGGTCATTTTCACTCTTGACGAGCTATTTTTCTCCCATCTCTCTTTGTGCACCCCTTCTCTTAAGCTTAAGTCGGTCATGAGTTGTAAAATGATTAATTTCCCATTAGCTGAATTCACCTATCTGAGTTTCACTAAGTCATTTTCCCTTGTGGGCTTGGTCCTGTGGGTTTCCCTTGCTCCATCACCTCGGTGTCTGTTGGGCCTCATTGACCCACATTTGTTGGCCTCCTCTTGTCATTCACCAATATGTTCCATCATTTTCCTGCAACCAAGCCCTAGCGTCTGCTCACATTGCAGACCCCACATCCGCTTTCACCATTGTGTCCATTAGGAATCACAATCCTGTAGTTGTGGGTCACATAGGTGGGTTTTTGCTTCTGTTTCATTGCTAGTAAGTGGCTGACCCTTGGCTTCTGCCCACATGGTGGGATGGGAATCTAACCCCTCCATCCCTATCATTGCCATTACTGAACCATGCTTGACACACTTCAAAATCTTGTAAGTCCAAAATGTTTGCAGGCCTTTGCATAAGACTTTCCCACACTCGACTGTCATTTCTTAAGGGGTGATCTCTCACATCTCCCCATAATGCGAACCCTATAGCACCCCTCCATTTTTTTTATTTTGATCGGACAGTGTTCTTCTTTATTATGCTTTGTTTCTGTTAATACTTTAACTATGGTACTTGGTTACTATTTGATCATAATTTGTAAAGTGATGTGAATGTTATATTTTGTTAAGATGGTATTATATTATGATGTTATCATTATGACATGCTTTGGATTAGCTTAGTAGATATTTGAATTAATGATACTTTATGCTTTTCATTATATTATTGATGTTAGATTCGTTAGTTAGTAATACTGTATTGGTGAAGGGGACGGGATTGCACCACTCGCTTGCGAGCACCCTGTGATTTCCGAGATTTCCTCTTCATGGTGTGTTTTATTATGTTATATATATGCATGTTCAATATACTCTTTGTTCGCAAGTTGACAGGTACAGGACGTCGACTCCACCTAGTTTCACAGGTCTAAGCATGTCCGTTGGCCAATAGTATTCGATTGGGAGATAGTAGCTAGGTTTTTCATACCAAGTCATCACCCTGGTCATAGTGTGTCATCAGTTTGTGTCTGGTATGTTGTTGGGTTATGTCGTATTTGATGTTTTAATCATTTATTATCGGTGGAAATAACTACTTATGTATTTTAGATTAAAATGGTTAAAAGTTTTAAATTTAATTTATTTAATTAAATTAAATTTATTTAATTAAATTTAATTTATGTGATAAAGTAATTTAATTATAGTGGTTAAATTTATTTTATGAGTAAATGAATTGATTAATTAAACTTATTTTGTGGAGTAAATAAATTAAATGATTAGTGTTGTTTTGAAAAGTGCATGAAATTAAAAGTTTTAAATTTTTTTTGAAAAGAAAATTTTAAAAGTTTAAATTCTTTTGAAAAGAATTTTTTTAAAAGTTTCAAATGCTTTTTTGAAATACATTTTTTTTAAAGTATTAAATTCTTGTTGAAAATAAATTTTGGTTTTAAACTTAAAAAAAAAAAAACAAACAAACAAAATATCAAAAAATGCATAGCGGGAAATAACTATGGTGGGTGAGAGATATTTTAGAGGATATTGACTAAATTTGGGGAGGAATTGTGGAGAGATATTTTTCATTCTTGGAGAAAATTTGCTGTGAAGAAGGAAAAAAGTTTTTTTTTTCTTGTTTGGATACATTTTGGATTTGGAGTGAAGTCTTTGAAAGAATTTTGGCAAATTGGAATTCTGCAAGGAAGCTCAACTTCAGTCTTCTTCTTCAAACTTCAAAATAGGTTCTTCCTTGTTTTATTGTTTTGAAAATTTGGTTTTTCAATTTTGGAAAACTTGTTTGCAAAAAAATTTGAAAACCCTATTGAAATCATGGAAAAAATTTAGATTCTTGTGAAAAAAAACAAACTCTTACCACAAAAATTCTCAAGTTTTAACAATAGAAAATTGAAAAGGAAACAAAACAAATTAGAAAAACCTCTCTGTTGGATTTGGGAATTTCCAAAAATTTATATCATGAAATTATGCTTGAAGATTATGTTGATGTAGCTTTATCTATGGGAAAACTTGTCCAATTTGACTGTAAATGAAGATTTTTGTGTTTATATATATATATATATATATTTTATTTAATCAAATTTTCTTTGTGTTATTGGGAAGTTTTTCCCATGTTTAAAAAAAGTGCATTGCAAAATTACTAGACACGAATGTTTTTTAAATAAATAAATTAATTTAACAATTTAAAAAAAAATTGTTAAGGAAGGCTAGGGGCTACCCCACAACCACCCCAACAGGAGGGAGGTTGTGTGCAATTCTTGCGCATAGGACGCAACCTGATGGGGAGGCGGACTATGTGCAACAACTATGCTGAGCCACAACCCTATGAGGAGGGCTGCATAGCAGCCCACCCTAGCAGTGGAAGGAACAATTAGTTTAAGCGTCTTATTTCAAATAATGTTAATTATTTTAATTGATTTTATACAATATGTCATTGCTTTGCTTGGATTTAGGAAATCTTGAAGTAGGTCATTAAATTGCCAGATTGTCCTTTCGTTATGATATCTCTCTCATTCTTGGTCTTGGGAAAATGGAATTATTTGTTTATGTTAAGTCTTCCATATGGGATTTTCATTTAATTGTGTGGGTTTTCGTAATATGTTAGTCAACCTTTGGAATGCCTTGGGTAGTGCATCTAAATGTATCAAGTTAGATACCCAGTTATCACGAACAGGATGTGTTGACTTTATGTCATGGATAGGGATTTAATATCCTTAGGTCACACTTGTGTACCCTTGGGTTATGGAGTTATTCCATGTGTTGTCTAAGAGGAGTGGCTTGCATTGAGGGTCGACACACAAAGTGGTGCTAGGGTAACTCATTGTAGGTTAGTTAATCCAGTGATAATGTAAATAAAATAATTAGAGGAATAGGTAGTATCAAACACCTAACAAGATTAATTTTTCCTCACTCATGGATGCAAGGGCTTGTATAGACTTGGGATGGGACGAGAAGTCTTGGAATGGAAAGATCATTATCTTGTCTTCATGAGAGATAACCGATTCCGCATTTTTTTGCATGATGGGCTAGGAATCATTAGAGGTTTCCAGGATATCCCGAGATGGGGGTCGGGACTTAGGAAGACTTACCAGGATATCCAATGTAACATTGTGATGACACTTCTCCTAAGTCAACATTATGTTTGTATCAGTGATGCAATTAATTATTTAACTCTGGAAGCATTGTAACCATTGTGTTAAGTGATGTATTTATATTTGATTCAGTTCAGTTATATATTAGCCTGTGTCTAGAGGTAGATGGTCTTGTCTAGGAATCCTTGTTACTATCTCCTAGCATGGGGGGTGAGCCTTCGAGTATCACTTGGTTGGGTGGAACATGCACCTTACTCTATTGGGTTTTCTTCTTGTTCATGTGGATGAGATTTCCAGTTAGAGAGCTCATGGGATCCATTTTCATTTCATGCTTTATTCATTTTAGTTGATCTTGTAATTTATTACCCCTCATTTGTTATCGAGGTGGAAGATGTAATATGTAACCATGCTCATGGGATTTACCTCATTTGGGGAATGAGAGTTGTAATCTTATTGTTAAATGACTATTATTTGAAATCATGAGGTACCTCTTATTCTTTGATGAAATTTATCATGTATGGAATGTATTAGTTCTTAATTCCTTAAGTAATTAAATGTTATGGTTTCAATTCATGTTTCTTGTTTTGGTTTTAAAGTAATCTTAGTCTCGTATCCTTAGAGATTGTTGGAAATGGGTAGTGAACTTGCATGTTGATTATACTTAAACAAAAAAAAAAATTATGTGTTTGAGTAGTTATTTGCAACTTCCTCTAGGGTTTCATGGCAGGGCATTACACATGGTATCAGAGCCTGGGTTTAAACACTGGGTACTATGGGATTATAATGAACCCATTAAGCTTTTAGTTGTGTAGGTTTTAAGTTGTGTACCTTGTATAATACCTTGATGTGTTTGTGTAGGATTATGCCTCCTAGACACGAAAGAGGTAGAGGGTGTGGATGTGGCTGTGTAGGCGATCACGATGGGAGTCAACATGACTCTACTCCTCATGTTTCACATATTCTAGATTAGGAAGAGCATCAGGGATCATAGAATGTCCCAAGGGGTAGTGATTGACAGTAGAATCCTCCAGGGATTGATGTTGTGCATAGAGCACTTGAGGAGGAATTAGTGCTCCTTGGTCAAAGGCAGGCTAAGGTTCAAGGTAATCTTGGTGAGAGGGAAGTTCCACCTCAGTCAGAGATGCATATGAGAGATCTACTTAGGGAACATCCACCACTGTATGATGGAACATGCACTGGGGTAGAGGTTGAGACTTGGCTTATAGACCTTGATAGGTGCTTTACTATGCATCCTTACAACAACAATACCAAAGCACGGTGCACTATCATGCATCTGTGGGGGTTCGCATGCACATGGTGGAGGTTGGAGGAGAAAAACCTCCACATTGACATTAACTTAGTATCTTGGGAGATTTTTCTAGAGTGGTTCAGAGCTTGTTTCCTATCCGAGCACTGGTGTCAACATCGAGGCAATGAGTTTCACACTTTGCATCAGTTGGCCTTGTCAGTTGAGTAGTATGAGCGATGCTTCTATGAGCTCAAACAATTTGCAGGGATAGGAGATGATGATGGGATGTTGGTTCACCACTTTTTCAAGGGATAAAACACCTGTCTTAGCGGAGGTGTGAGGGTTTTTGAACCCAAAACCATGGAGATAGTGGTGGAGAAAGAACATCTAGTAGAGGAGAATCTAGCCATGGCACTGGGAGGCCACATGGGTGTTCAGATAGGTAGTAGTTCAGCAACAGGGTCTAGTGCTTGAGGAGGTCAGCCTCAAAGAGGTGCACCTTCCAAGGCTCAGTAGGGACCTTCACAGAGTGGTCAGCAGTAGTAGCAGGTTTCTCAAGGGAACATAAAGGTTTCCAGCAGAGGCTGGGGGATAGGAACTGAAGGCGTATGAAATGCTTCAGCTTTGATTAGTCGGCATAGAGTTCTCAATCCACTTTCAGGGGTAGTGCACAATAGTCTAGTGCACCACCTGGAGGTAGGGGCTACGGCAGAGGTACTGGATGCTTTGCATGTGGCCAGCAGGGTCATATAGCTAGAATGTGTCCCAACATGGGCACATCTAGTTTTTCTCAAGGACCAATGGCATCTAAGCCGACAGTTGGAGATGTAGGCCAAGGGCATCATGTTTTTGTAGCAGTTGATAATCACCAAGAAGAGCATCAGATTATTATTGTTGAGACATATGGTATGTTGTTGGGTAACCCAATTACCATTTTGTTTGATTCTGGAGCATCAGACTCCTTCATTTCTTCTTCCATCGTGATGCGATGTAGATTGGGTATAGTAAGGCAAGTCAATAGGTGGTAGGTTGAGTTAGCTTCGGGTGTGAGAGTCACATCCCATTCCCTTTTACCAGAGTGTAGATTGGAGGTTGGACCTCTCCATACTACAATGGACCTCTAAGTTATTCCATTGGGTTCTTATGACATTGTCATAGGGATGGATTGGTTAGAGGCGCATATTGCAGTCATAGATTGTCGACGTAAGTTGATTCGATGCATTGAGGCATCTGGAAAAGAAGTAGAGGTAGTGGGAGTTCAGAGGCTGATTTCCTTGAGGGTCATCTCAGCTATGCAGTTGAGAAGGTGTGTGCATCGGGGTTGCTAGTTATTCACTGTTACAGTGGATGATTTGGATTTAGGAGGTGGAGGAGAGAAAGTCTCTCTCGATAGTCACCCCATTATTTAGGAGTTTTTTGATGTCTTCCCAAATGAGATTCTAGGGATGCCACCTCAAAGGGACATAGACTTAAAGATAGATCTTGTACCTAGATCAAAACCCATTTCATGAGCTCCTTATCATATGACCACCTAGGAGTTGAAAGAGCTTCGCTTGTAGCTTGAGGAGTTGTTAGAAAAGGGTTTCATTCACCCTAGTGTTTCTCTATGGGGAGTACCAATCATCTTGATGAAGAAGAAGGATGGTTCACTTCAGTTATGTATTGATTACTGATAGTTGAACAAAGTGACCATCAGGAATTGATATCCACTTCCTAGGATTGATGATCTATTTGATCAAATCAAGGGTGCCATGATCTTTTCAAAAAATGATCTTAAGTCGAGATATCATCAACTTCGCATCTTCAAATTAGACATCCATAAGACAAAATTTTGAACGTAGTATGGTCACTATGAGTTCACAGTAGTACCATTTGGGTTGACAAATGTACCCTCTATGTTCATGAGTTTGATGAACAGGGTATTTTGTATGTACCTAGATAGATTTTTCCTTGTGTTCCTTGATGACATTTTGATATACTCTAGGGCAGTGGAAGAGCATGAGGAACATTTGCGGTAGGTATTATAGTGCTTATAGGATAATCAGCTTTATGCTAACCTATCAAAGTGTGAATTCTTCAAGACTGAGGTCCAGTACCTTGGTCATGTGATCTTAGGGGAAGGTATTTAAGTGGATCCTGCAAAGATCCAAGCGATCTTAGATTGGCCTACGCCCATGAATGTGGTAGAGAGATATGTAGCTTTATGGGGCTAGCGGGTTATTATAGGTGTTTTATGTAGGGATTTTTGAGAATAGGGTATCCTATCACATCCCTTCAGAGGAAAGGGAAGAGGTTTGTGTGGTTAGAGAAGTGTGAGGTAGCGTTTCAGAATCTTAAGGAGAAACTGAACAATGCACCAATACTTGCGATACCTGATCTGACTGGGGACTTTGTAGTTTGTACAGATGTGTCCTTGGAGGAATTAGGTGCAGTGTTGATTCAGGAGGGTCGTGTCATTGCATACGAGTCACAAAAGCTCAAGGATCATGAGCTGAACTACCCCACACATGATCTTGAGTTAGCGGAAGTTGTTCATACATTGATGAGATGGAGGCATTTCCTTCTTGGCCATAAGTTTGAGTTGCACAGTGATCACAGAAGCCTTCAGTATATTTTCACACAACCCAACCTTAATGCTAGGTAGAGGCGTTGGATGGAGTTTCTCTAGGAATATCACTTCGAAGTGAAGTATATCCAGGGAAAGGAGAATGTCATAGCAGATGCACTCAGTAGGAAGAGACATGAGATATCTAAGTTGACTCTTGTTGTAGATTTGCAGAGTTAGATTCTTTCCGCCCTTCCAACAGATAGTTGGTATCAGGAGGTTAGGACAAAGATTGAGGTAGGAAGACCCCTTGAGGGTAGGTATTCAGGATATTCTCTAGATTCAGATGAGATATTAAGGGACATGGGATGCATATACATTCCTTCATCAGGTGATCTTCGCACCTTGGTCATGACTGAAGCACATCGTGCACCTTATTCAGCCCATCCAGGGGTGAAGAAGATGTATGTAGATCTATGTCAGTTGTATTTCTAGCAAGGGATGAAGTTCGATATTATGGATTATGTGTCGCGATGTCTTGAGTGTCAATGGGTGAAGGATAAACACTAGCATCTAACAGGGTTTTTGCAATTGCATTTAGTACCAAAGTGGAAGTGGGATATAATCTCATTGGATTTCATTGTTGATTTACCCAACTCTTTGAGAAAGCATGATGCGATTATGGTGAGAATTGATAGGTTGACGAAGGTAGCACACTTCTCACCTATTCCCTCTTCCTATACTGCATTTTCCATAGCTAGAGTGTTTATGGAGGACATAGTGAGGTTACATGGCATTTTGTGTCAGATTATTTCTGACAGGGATCCAGTGTTCACCTCAGCTCTTTGGACTTCATTACAACATGCGATGGGGACACAGTTGAACTTCAGTTCATCTTATCACCCAGAGATAGATGGATAGACCAAGAGGGTCAATCAGATCCTCTAGGATATGTTAAGTATGTATGTGATGGACCAGCAGATGTGATGGAAGATTTTCTCTATTTGGTAGAGTTCACTTATAATAACAGTTTCTAGAGTTCTATCGGCATGCCTCCAATCCAGGCATTATATGGGTGACCATGTCACACTCCCTTGAGTTGGGATCGACTGGAGGACAGAGTAACTTTGGGTCCTAAGATGATGCATGATATGGAGCAACAAGTGGATAGGATTAGAGAGCACTTGGTGGCAGTGCAGGATAGGAAGAAGAAGTATGTGGATGCGCATAGAGTGGATCATTAGTTTTCTATAGGTGATAGAGTCTTCTTGTGGGTGCATCCGTGAAAGAGTCCAATCCATTATGGGAAGGACTCTAATTTGGCACCTCGCTTTGTTGGACCCTTCGATATACTCGAGAAGATTGGTCCAATTGCTTACCGTCTTGCTTTACCACCCAATCTCTTGTGTATTCACGATGTTTTTCATGTTTCAGTTCTTCGACCTTACCATCTAGACATTTCTCATGTACATGATTGGAATGCATTGCAGGTAGAAAATGGGCAACAGGCTTTGGAGTCTATGGCCATAATGGAGCACACAACGCTCACTCTTTGAGGGCGAGATATTGATTAGGTTAGGGTCCAGTGGGAACCTAGGGATGATACGTCATCCACTTGGGAAGATGCAACTAGAATGAGGGAGCTCAATCCCTATTTGTTCACAGGATTCTAGGAATAAGCCTGACCCTAGGGGGAGGATGTAGCACCCCTCCATTTTATTTCTCTTTTGATCAGATAGTGTTATTCTTTGTTATGCTTTGTTTCTGTTAATACTTTAACTATGGTACTTGGTTACTATTTGATTGCAATATGTAAAGTGATGTGAATTTTATATTTTGATATGATGGTATTATATTATGATGTTATCATTATGGCATGCTTTGGATTAGCTTAGAAAATATTAGAATTAATGATGCTTTATACTTTTGATTATATTATTGATGTTAGATTCGTCAATTAGTAATACTGTATTGGTGAAGGGGATGAGATTGCACCACTTTCTTGTGAGCACCTTGCGATTCTAAGATTTCCTCTTCATGGGTGTTTTATTATGTTATATATATGCATTTTTGATATAATATTTGTTCGTAGGTTGACAGGTAAAGGACATCGACTCCACCTGGTTTCACAAGTCTGAGTGTGTCCATTGGTCAACAGTATTCGATTGGGAGATAGTAGCTAGGTTTTTCGTGCCAAGTCATCACCCTGGTCATAGTCTGTCATCAATTTGTGTCTGGTATGTTGTTGGGTTATGTCATCTTTGATGTTTTAATCATTTATTATCAGTGGAAATGATTAATTATGTATTTTAGATTAAAATGGTTAAATTTTTTAAATTTAATTTATGTGATAAAGAAATTTAATTCTAGTGGTTAAATTTATTTTATGAGTAAATGAATTGATTAATTAAACTTATTTTGTGGAGTAAATAAATTAAATGATTAGTGTTGTTTTGAAAAGTGCATGGAATTAAAAGTTTTAATTTTTTTTTGAAAAGAAAATTTTAAAAGTTTAAATTCTTTTGAAAAGAAATTAAAAAAAATTTTTAAATTCTTTTTTTGAAAGAATGTTTTAAAAAGTATTAAATTCTTGTTGAAAAGAAATTTTGGTTTTAATTTAAAAAAAAAAAAAAACAAAATATCCAAAAATGCATAGAGGGAAATAACTATGGTGGGTGAGAGATATTTTAGAGGATATTGACTAAATTTGGGGAAGAATTGTGGAGAGATATTTTTCATTCTTGGAGAAAATTTGCTGTGAAGAAGGAAAAAAGTTATTTTTCTTGTTTGGATACATTTTGGATTTGGAGTGAAGTCTTTGGAAGAATTTTGGCAAATTGGAATTTTGTAGGGAAGCTCAACTTCAGTCTTCTTCTTCAAGCTTCAAAATAGGTTCTTCCTTGTTTTATTGTTTTGAAAATTTGGTTTTTCAATTTTGGAAAACTTGTTTGTAAAAGAATTTGAAAACCTTGTTGAAATCATGGAAAATATTTAGATTCTTGTGAAAAAAAACAAACTCTTACCACAAAAATTCTCAAGTTTTAACAATAGAAAATTGAAAAGGAAACAAAACAAATTAGAAAAACCTTTCTGTTGGATTTGAGAATTTCTAGAAATTTATATCATGAAATTATGCTTGAAGATTATGTTGCTGTAGCTTTATCTGTGGGAAAACTTGGCCAATTTGACTGTAAATGAAGATTTTTGTGTTTATATATATATGTGTGTGTGTGTGTGTGTGTATTTTATTTATACAAATTTTGTTTGTGTTATTGGGAAGTTTTTCCCGCGTAGAAAAAAAAATTATGTCAAAATTTTTCGTGTTCTAGAAATTACCGGACACAGGAATGTTTTTTTTTGTTTTGTTGTTTGTTTAAAAAAAAGAAATTAATTGAAAAAAAAAAATGGAAGGTGGGGGCACAGCCACCCCCAACCACAGAGGAGGCGGACTGTGTCTAGTGCTTGCACATAGGCGCAGCTGTGGGGAGGCAGATTGTGTGTAACGACACACACAGGCTGCAACCCTACCCACAACTTGGTTGACCTATGTGCCCTTTATGATGGGGTTCATCTTTTTTAATAAAATTTCATTTTATTTATATATATATATATATATATAATATTTAATTATTATATATATATTTATATATATATTTATATTATGTTTTTTTTAATTATTATTATTTAATTAATATATATTATATATATTATTGTATATAATATTTGTATATTATATATATGATATATATATTATATATTTTAAATATTGGGTTTTAATTAATAAATTGAAATATGATTATGAATTGAAATTTAAATAGTTATTTTATATTTAAATATAAATGTATATAATTGTATATACATTAAATATATAATTATAATTGGTTAATTTATATTTAAATATAGTTTTCTAAAATGAGCTTATTGTAGAAGCAAAGACAGTTTTGTAAGAGAATAATGTTATTTAAAAAAATAAAATTAATTGTTAACATTTGTTGTAATCGAGGAAGTTGGAAGGAAACAATTAGTTTAAGCATCTTATTTCAAATAATGTTAATTATTTTAATTGATTTTATACAATATGTCATTGCTTTGCTTGGATATAGGAAATCATAAAGTAGGTCATTAAATTGCCAAATTGTCCTTTCATTATGATAGCTCTCTCATTCTTGGTCTTGGGAAAATGGAATTATTTGTTTATGCTAAGTCTTCCAGATGGAATTTTCATTTAATTGTGTGGGTTGTCATAATATGTTAGTCAACCTTTGGAATGCCTTGGGTAGTGTGTCTAAATGTATCCTATTAGATACCCGGTTATCATGAACAGGATGTGTTGACTTTATGTCATGGATAGGGATTTAATATCCTTAGGTCGCACTTGTGTACCCTTGGGTTGTGGAGTTATTCCATGTGTTGTCTTAGAGGAGTGGCTTGCAATGAGGGTTGGAACACAAATTGGTGCCAGGGTAACTCATTGTAGGTTAGTTAATCCAGTGATAACGTAAATAAACTGATTAAAGGAATAGGTAGTATCAAACACCTAACAAGATTAATTTTTCCTCGCTCATGGATGCAAGGGCTTGTATAGACTTGGGATGGGATGAGAAGGTCTGGAATGGAAAGATCATTATATTTTCTTCATGAGAGATAACTAATTCCACATTGGTTTGCATGAGGGGCCGAGAGTCATTAGAGGTTTCCAGGATATCTCAAGATGGGGGTCAAGACCTAGGAAGACTTACCTGGATATCCCATGTAACATTGTGATGACACTTCTCCTAAGTCAATAGTATGTTTGTATCAATGATGCAATTGATTATTTCACTCTAGAAGCATTGCAAGTTCATTGTGTTAAGTGATGTTGTATTTGCATTTGATTTAGTTCAGTTATGTATTAGCCTGTGTCTAGAGGTAGATGGTCAGATTGTCTAGGAATCCTTGTTACTATCTCCTAGCACGAGGGGTGAGCCTTTGAGTATCACTTGGTTGGGTGGAACATGCACCTTACTCTATTGGGTTTTCTTCTTATTCATGTGGATGAGATTTCTAGTTGGAGAGCTCGTGGGATCCAATTTCATTTCATGCTTTATTCATTTCAGTTGATCTTGCAATTTATTACCCCTCATTTGTTATCGAGATGGAAGATGTAATATGTAGCCATGCTCATGGGATTTACCTCATTCGGGGAATGAGAGTTGTAATCTTATTGTTAAATGATTGTTATTTGAAATCATGAGGTACCTCTTATTCTTTGATGAAATTTATCATGCATGGAATGTATTAGTTCTTAATTCCTTAAGTAATTAAATGTTATGGTTTCAATTCATGTTTCTTGTTTGGGTTTTAAAGTAATCTCAGTCTCGTAACCTTAGAGGTTGTTGGCAATGGGTAGTGAACTTGCATGTTAATTGTACTTAAACAAAAAAAAAATTGTGCATTTGAGTAGTTATTTGTAACTTCCTCTAGGGTTGCATGGCGGGGCATTACAAGCCCCGTATATTCCTTTTCCTAGAATGAAACCTTAAGGTTTTTGGTGAACTCCTAAGTCAAAGATCACCATGTGGGTCCAAGCTCATGGGCCCCA
>VDFB02074389.1:0-39715 GCA_007258455.2 Sequoia sempervirens
AAACATTTGGTCTCACTATAAAAAAATAACAGCTTTTTATGTAGAATAAGAAAAGAAAACATGCAAATAATTTCCTTCGCAATAATGTACAATAGTTGTCTTGCAACGCGTCAAAACAAAAGTAATCTTGAAATATAATTTAAAATTAATTATCTGAATTCCTTTGAATCTGTTTGGTGCTGCAGATTTGTAAATATTATAGATATACAAGACGACATACATATTTTGTTGAGGACTTGAAGATTTTATCACTCAGAGTGTTATACCGAATTGCCCGCTTAACCGCCGGCGGTGGTGGCACTGCGAAAACAAGAAATTACCTTACAATGTTGCACCTTCTGTTGGAATGTAAATCCTAACTGCCACCGTCTCCACCAGTCGTTGCCCGCAATATCGCAATCAATAAAATAACCATCGTGATACCGCGGGAGATTACCGTAGAATTTTGTTTTATTTTAACCACCTGTTGTTTACCACTGTTTACTAATTATTTTTGACAGAGGAAGTGAATATGAAGGTGAGCAAACAGAAATTTAACGAGCAGCAGCTCTGTGTTGAAGAAATATTTTTTTTAAGTTTTATTTTTATTGTATGAATTCCTCTGCCTCTGGCCTTCACGTGGTATCAGAGCAAGTTTGATTATTAGAGTCAATTTTATCAAAGAAGATTATCTGGGTAAATTTCAAAAATGGCAGCAAGCACAAGCTTGACAAAACCACAAATTCCACAGTTTAATGGGAAGAATTATGAGTACTGGTCAATTACCAAGAAAGCACTATTTAGCTCACAAGATATATGGGATTTAGTTGAGAATGGATTTCCAGAGCCAGCAGATGCAGTAGCATACAATGCTTTAACACAAGCAGAGAAAGACTTATTAAAAGACACAAGGAAGAAAGACTCAAAGGATTTGTTTTATTTGTTTCAAGCTGTACATGAGAGCATTTTTCCAAGGATTTCAGCAGCAACAAAGTCCAAACAAGCATGGGACATACTTCAAACAGCCTATCAAGGCATGGAAAAAGTTAAAACATCAAAGCTACAAATGCTGATAAGAGATTTTGAAACAATATGTATGAAGGACAATGAATCTGTAGATTCATTCTACACCCAAGTCATTGGGGTGGTTAATCAAATTAGGTTTCATGGAGAGAATCTGGAAGATACTAGAGTTGTTGAAAATATTTTAAGGAGTTTTCCCACAAAATTTGTACCAGTTGTAGTTGCTATAGAGGAGATGAAAAATCTCTCACAGTTCTCAGTTGATGAGCTGTATGCATCTCTAATTTCTTATGAACATAGGCTAAAAAGGTCAGCAGATACATCACTGGAGCATGCTTTCAAAACTCAGGCTTCAGTCAGTCAAGGAAGAGGTAGAAGTAGATCAAGAGGAAGAGGAAGAAACTCTTATAGAGGTGAGAGATATAGTCTATCAAGTTCAAGTTGAAGAGGCAGCAATCAAGGCTCATCCCAAAACCCAACACAGAATCAATCACAAAATCAAAGGTATGATAAATCTCAAGTCCAATGTCACTACTGTAAAAAATATGGGCATTATATGAATGAGTGTAGAAAGAAGCAGTATGATAATAATAGACAAAATGCAAATTTTTCAAAGAAGGTCAAAATCAGAATTCAGATAAGAGCACAATGTTTTTGCTTGTAATGTTGCTCAAGCAAATGAAAAAAGATGTATGGTTTTTAGATTCAGGCTGTAGCAATCATATGACAGGGAATCTAGAAATGTTTTCAAGTTTAAATGAGAATGTAAAGTTTGATGTTACATTGGGTAATGACAACAAAGTGTCGTCAAGGAAATAGAGATGTCAATATTCTAACTAAACAGGGGGAGAAAAAGTATATTTCAGATGTGTATTTTGTGCCTGGTCTGAAACATAACCTAATGAGTGTAGGGCAACTGGTTCAAAAAGGGTATAGAGTAACCTTCAAGAATGGTCTGTGCACAATTTTAGACAAATATCCAAGTAACCAGCTTATTGCAAAAGTCAGAATGACAAACAACAGAATGTTTCCCTTAAAGATAAGGCCAGATTTGAATATAAATTATGCTCAAGCACAACACTTAATGAATTCACAAGTGGGTAGAGAAGAAACTACAGCAGTAGTGCATAAAATCTTTCAAGCTGAGATGAAAGATGAAATTAGTTATTTTTTTGGTATCTCAACTTTGGAGGTTTAAATTTACTTCATAGGAAAGGCATGGTCAAGGGACTACCTTTAATAGAAAAACCAGAAAGGGTATGTGAAGGGTGCATTTTAGGAAAACATAGATAGAGAATCATTTCCAGTAGGAAAGTCAACTAGAGCAAAAGCCCCTTTGGAAATTATACATTCAGATTTGTGTGGACCTATGCAAACACCTTCAATAGGTGGTAGTTTTTATTTTCTGACATTCAGTGATGATTATTCAAGAAAAACATGGGTTTATTTTCTAAAGCAGAAAAATGAAGTGTTTGATCTGTTTCGCCAGTTTAAGAATTTGGTTGAAAAACAAAGTGGTTATTATATCAAACTGTTGAGAATAGATAGAGGTGGTGAATATATTTCAAGAGAATTTTTTAATTTTTGCAAAGATCATAGAATTCACAAGCAATTCACAACTAGATACACACCTCAGCAAAATGGAGTAGCTGAAAGGAAAAACTGAACAATCATGGAAATGGCTAGAAGCATGTTGAAAGCCAAACATTTGTCAAAGGAATATTGGGCAGAAGCAATATCTTGTGCAGCCTATATAATGAATAGGTGTCCAACAAAAACTGTTATGAATATGGTACTGAAGAAGCATGGACAGGAAGAAAAAATAGTGTTACTCACATGAGAGTATTTGGATATGTAGCATATGCACATGTGCCTGATGAATTGAGAAGGAAGCTAGATAACAAAGGAGAAAAATGTATATTTGTTGGATATAGTGAAGAATCCAAAGCTTATAATCTCTATAATCCAACAACAAAGAAAGTTATAATCAGCAGAGATGTACAATTTGTAGAAGATGAAGCATGGGATGGAAGCATAGAGAAGAAAATCAATATTTCAACTAGTATACCTCAAGAGGAGAATGAAGTTTCAGCATCAACAAATATTCCAACTATTGTGACTCCTACCACTCCCATTCAAGCTCAGCAAAGTGGTCCACAAGTGACACCAGCATCGACTGTAAGAACAGCCTCAACCATTCAAGGAAGCAGTCCAACAAGAGGACAACAAACACCATCTATAGCAGGACCATCGGGTCTACATTCCACAAGTTAAAGTGATATGTCAAATCCTACATTGGCAAGTCTGAGAAGATAGAAAATTAGAAGCATAAGAGATATATATGAGCAAAATGAAGGTGAGAATAATTCAGATCAAATTTCTCTTTCTACTTTTTATTCTCAAATAGAAGATCCAGTTCATTTTGAAGATGCAGTCAAAGATGATAAATGGGTAAGTGCTATGGATGAAGAAATTGAAGCAATTGAAAAGAATCAAATATGGGATCTAGTCAGTCTTCCAAAAGACAAAGATGTCATTGGAGTGAAATGGATTTATAAAACCAAATTGAATGAAAAAGATGAAGTTCAGAAGCTTAAAGCAAGATTGGTTGTAAAGGGCTATTCATAATAGCCTGGAATTGATTACAATGAGACATTTGCACCCATAGGAGGATTGGATACTATAAAGATGATTTTAGCTTTAGCAGCTCAGAATAAGTGGTTCGTATCTCAAATCGATGTAAAGTCAGCTTTTTTAAATGGTTATTTAGAAGAAGAAGTTTATGTGGATCAACCACCTAGGTACGAAATTCTGGGTCAAGAAGACAAAGTTTACAAATTGAAAAAGGCACTGTATGGATTGAAGCAAGCCCCAAGAGCTTGGTACAGTAGAATAGACAGTTATCTTTTGTTGAATGGATTTAATATATGTAGCAGTGAGCCCACACTATATACAAAAATGAATGAATAAGGTGAAATACTGATAGTATGCTTATATGTTGATGATTTAATCTTCACTAGAAATTTGTCAATTGATCTGTTCAAGGCAGACATAAAGAAAGAATTTGAAATGACAGACTTAGGTCTGATGAAGTATTTTTTGGGCATTGAAGTGAATCAAAATAAAAATGGTATTTTTATTTCACAGTCAAAATATGCAAATGACATTTTGAAAAGGTTTAATATGATGAAGTGTAAACCAGCACCAACACCTACAGTGACAGGTCTGAAACTAAGCAAGGATGATAGAGGGTCTAATGTTGATCCGACTTTGTTTAAGAGGCTTTTTGGAAGCCTCATGTATCTCAAAGCCACAAGGCCATACATTATGTATGGAGTAAGTTTTATTTCCAGGTTTATGGAAACACCAAAAGACACCCATTGGAAGCTGGGAAGAGAATTTTAAGGTATATAAGTGGAACAAGAAATTTTGGCATAAAGTATTCAAGTTCAGATGAGTTCAAACTCATAGGATACACAGACAGTGACTGTGCTGGCAGCATTGATGACAGAAAAAGCACGTCTGGTTATGTATTTAATTTTGGGACTGAAGTTGTCTCATGGTCTTCAAAGAAGCAGCCAATAGTATGTCTTTCATCAGCTGAAGCAGAATATGTGGCAACCACAAGTGCAGCATGCCAGGCAATCTAGATGAGAAGAATTTTGAAAGAATTGCAAAATGAACAAATGGAGGCAACAAAAATTTACTGTGATAACAATTCTGCCATAGCTCTCTCAAAAAATTCAGTCTTCCATAAGAGAAGCAAGCATACCTCTGGCCTTCACCTTCAAGTAGTGTTTAAATAAATTATATCAATTCCTTTGAATATAATCTACAACGATTTGGTTCAATCCAAAATGACATTTTTGCCCAGATTTATGCAAGCTAACTTCACACCCAAGAAAAGATCTTCGACCATTCCTTTTATTCTCGTTAAGGACCTATCTGTAAAAGAAAATTTAGATTCTTTCTGAAACCTCATGCTCTTCTTTCCTTTTCATAGGAATCTCAGTTTCAAATGAGCTCTGCAAAGGGCTAAATGAATTTGAGAAATCAATGAAATCCTGGATTCCAACCTTTGGGGAAGAAGAATGTGTAATAAACACACTTCTGGATCTGGAATTTGGGTGGAAACAAAGTCCAGCTTTCCTTCAAAATGTGAATTTATAAGGTAGTCATGACTGCTTGGATTCTCATTTTCAAAATTTAACAAGTGCCACTTGTCTTAATATATTCTAAAACAATTCTGTTGTTGTCTATTAAATGAAGATATTGCCTCTTGATTTTATCAGTGGGTTTTTCTTTTATATGATATTACTCTAATACCAGTGTCAGAGCCCTATATTCTAAAACAATTATGTTGTTGTCTATTAAATGAAGATATTGCCTCTTGATTTTATCAGTGGGTTTTTCTTATATATGATATTACTCTAATACCAGTGACAGAGCCCTATTTGTTTTTTCAATTTGTTTTTTCACATAGAGATAGTTTGAACTATGAAATGAATTTTGCATTTATTTGGTGGATGAAATAAAAGAAAATTAGTTATTTTATTTTCCACAAATATTTTGTGACAATTTTTTCACATAATTTCTTACTATCAAATTGATACGAGTGATTAGTAGAGATCGAACCATCTGAATTATTAAACTTATTACATTCTTCCTCACAAACCTTGTAGATTGTACATTATATTTCTTCACAGCCTTGTGTCATCATACTAGATTTTGTACTTTAAAGACCAAACTAAAATTTTAAAAGATTGTGTTGATAAGTGACAAATAGTTTGGTTTTACAGATGGATATATCATCTCACATGATTGGTTCCTTGGCTAGGACATTCCTGATACAATCAGATACCGATATGCTTTTGATGAGTTTTGTAGAGTACAAACTCATGTTTGCTGAGTTTTCTGGAGCAACTGGGATGCTTCCAGAGTACCAAGAGTTGGTCTTTTAAGAAGTCGGGGAAGCTAGAAAACCCTAAGCCAAACCACACCTTACAAACAAAAAAGTTGTGGATACCTATAATCAGGAGAATGTGAGCATCTAGGGTGAATAAAATCCTAGTCGAATCGAAGACAAGATTGGAATCACAAAAAAGGGAGTGCTATAATTTGAGGTGATCTAGAGTGAAGTTCCTGAGAATTGTTGGAAATTTCTGAGCAACGCTTCTTTTGCCTTCCATTGTAGTATCACATAAACCAATAAAAAATAAAGAATTAATGTTGTTCCTAATCATATCTTCTCTACTGACTTTTCAGATATTATATTGACTACATAGTTGTGTATATTATTATTATGCTAAAATGTTCATGACAAAAATCTTTTTCGTATCTAAATCTATTAAAAGTGTGTTTTTAATCTTGCTTTTATATTTTTTCTATAAATTGAATGCAACTTTGAGAATTCCACTCAATCTGCTCTGTAACAGTTATAACTTTTATAAAAAAAATATTTTTCTCCTTTATTTATTTTTATTGTTTATATACAATAGGGTAAAATCAAGGGCTTCAGGCAAATTCACCACAGCAAAATTCACCATCAACAATTCACCATGGGAAAATTCACTGCCATGAATAGCTGCTGGTGAATTTTCCATAAGGTGAATTTGTCTTGGTGGTGAATTTTTCCCTAGTGAATTGTTGGTGGTGAATTGCTGGTGGTGAATTTTCCTAAAGCCAAAATCAAGGTGTAAAGCATGAATCAACACTATGAACTACCAACTACATAAAACTCAAATAGTGATGCTAATCCAACAATGAAGTACAAATGAACATAGAATTGCTAGCCATGAATTTTCCCCTTTATTTTTTTCTATTGTTTATATAGAATAGGGTAAAATTGTGAAAATTCACCACCATGAATTGCTTGTGGTGAATTTTCCATAAGGTGAATTTTTCATGGTGGTGAATTTTTCCTTGGTGAATTGTTGGGGGTGAATTTTCAAACAATGAACTGCTGGTGGTAAATTTTACTAAAGCCAAAATCAAGGTGTAAAGAATGAATCAACACTATCAACTACCAACTACCTAAAACTCAAATAATGACACTAATCCAACAATGAAGTACAAATGAACATAGAAACACAAACAATAAAGTAATATTACCATAATTCCTATGCCATGGTTGAATACCTTCATAGCTCTTTTCCATTCTGCTTTATATGCTATCTTCCCCTCAGATTTTTAGTATTCAAGAATAATAAGCCTAATGTTCGCGATATAGGAAAGTATCAAAGATAGTGGTTGTAGTCTTGAAATGAAAGGGATAGGTCTCTTTTATAGAAAACCAAATTGGAATGAAGGGCCAAGATTAAATGATGAAGAATGATGATGATCAATGGGTGAGATTGCTTGGAGAAGCAAGGAAATAGGGTTAGGGAAAAATATGGTCTAGTTAAGGATGGACGATGAAGATTGAAAGGTAATAAAACCTTATCAAAGGTGGAGGCTAACTGGATAAGGGAGGAGATTGGAACAAAAAAAGAGGTTGCTGAAGTAAATTAAATAATTATAAAATTATTTAATTTAGGAGGAATGGGGAAAAATTAAATAATAAAAGCAATTATTCAATTATAGCAAAGAGGGAAAAGTTGACTTTTAATTAAAATTATTTGGAAACAATTATCTAATTAAAAAGTAAATAATAAAAATAATTATTTAATAGTGGAGAGAAAAATAGAAAATAATTAAATAAGTAAGCTTTATTTCATTGTAGAAGAAAATAATTAAATAATTAAAATAAATATTTAATTATAGAAGGAAAATGGAAAATAAATAATTAAATAAATATTAATTTATTTAATTACAGAGAGAAAGGAAAATTAGTAACGTAATTAAATAAATATTACTTTATTTTAATCAAAGGGAGGATATAAAAAAATAGATGAATTAATTAAATAATGAAATTTATTTAATAAATAGAAGAATATGACTTTAGAAAATAATCAAATCATTAAAATTATTTAATTATTTAAATTTTTCTTACAAAGAAGTTTACTTAGAAAGAAGTTTAGTAATAATAAGCATCCTCTTATTTATTTTTTTTAAATTAATTATAAAAAAATGATTGATTGTCTATAAATTGATTAGTTATTTCAATGCTAAGAGTTATGTCTGAAAAAATTAAAATAAAATAAGTCTAAGGAGGGTATGATGACCATGGTAGGGGAAAAGAGATTAGAGGTAGTTTACACATGAATGCAAGAATAGCTTACACTTTGTTGAAGGAGGTCTTCACAATTAAAGCTATTTAAGTAAAGTAAGAATTGACTCATATTGAAGAAAATTGTTTTAATAAGAGTTGATAAAGAAGTTTAGATTATAGATAGATGATTATTTATATCAATATTATAGTTGGGGTGTATAGAGTAAGGAGTAGTACTACTATATGTTATCAAGTAATGAAAATGGAAGAATATTATGGTATATGATAATCTTTTTAATGAAGTTGTAGACATAATTCCTTAATATAAGTTTGTATTTAGAGACTAATATTGATGTAAGATTATGATAAAATTTATTAATAATTAGAAGAGAACCAAAAACATAGAATGATAAAAGAAGAGAGAGAGTGACGAGGGAGCAAACCCGAGACACAGAAATACACTCACAAAACAGAGAATAATATTTTATTCATAAATATTGAACTTCTTACATGCAGAGGATCTCAAATCCCCAAGCTCTGTATTACATGAAAATTACTCACTTACAGAAAATTACCCAGATCCCCTTTCACAGCATGCGAACTTCTTTCCCCAAAAAGTTACCCAAAAAACAGAAACAAGCCCCTAAATAGACCCATTTTGGTTTGGAACCAAAAACAACCTTCGAGATAAGATTTTTGATGGTTTGGCACCAAAATTACAATTTGAAATTCAAGTTTAAATTCATAGTTGAAAATTAGCACATTTCTAAAATATGCACCAACTTCCGGCCCATCCGGGATCGTTTGGTGTCTCAAACTGAGCTCGGAAGGTTTTTCAGGGCAAAAAGCAGAAATTGGAACTTGAATAACTTTCAAGTCGTGAATGATCTTGACCTGATTCTTTCACCAGACTGTGTATTTTTCCATCCTGAACCTTCCCATAAATTTTTGTCTTCCCACGACTTCAAATGCAAACTGCTAAAAATAGCAGTTGAGCAGAAAAAGCAGAAAAGTAGTTCTGAAAGTTGGAAACTCTTATTTGATGAAAAGGGTATCCAGAAATACAAAAACATCTACAAAAAGAAAACAACAGGAACAAAAATGGAAATCATCTTTTGGGTGATGCAAGATTGCCCTCACACCACTAGATGCTCCTGCATCAGAGAGATACACCATTTATCTATGTTAGGGCTACAATATTGAACTCTCCTTTTCATCTAATCAAGAAAAATATTTCTTAATGTCCATGGTAGATTCATATTTAATCTTCAAAATAAACATTATAACTTAAAAGTATGATGTTATGTGTTTGTGTTTATGATTTTCTCCACTTACATCTAATGTTATGTGTTTTTGTTTATAATTTTACCAATTCTTTTTATGTTTAGTCTATCCATGTTCTAATTCAAGTTTAATGGTTAATCACATGTACCTTTCATTGGATTATTCAAATTTATACATTGCATGCTTATACTAATATTATTGTTATTTTCCAATTTTCTCACCATTTGGCACTAAAAAATGAGAGTAAATTTAGAAGAAAAATGTAATCTCATGTGGGCGGCATGATTTTAATTTTTTTGTTCACAGTTAAAACTATCCATCTTATTTCAACTATTTTTTGTCCAAGTCTAAAATTAGACATCATAAATTTGTAAAGCCTTGTTTTTTCAAAAGGAAAAAATTAACTTTTAGGATTCACATAAGAAAATATTGTTTATGGTGAATTTTTTATGTTTAATAAGTTGTTCAAATTCTATGATAATGGATCATTGTTTAATACAATTTAAATTTCATTTATGGAATTGAAAGAGATAAAAATAATAATAAAAAAAAAAAGTTTCACTATTTCTATTTTAAGAGAATATATATCCAATTTTAATTAATATTAGGTTAGTGCTAGGATTACGATTAGTGTTCGGGTTACGGTTATTGTTAGGTTTTTTTAATTAATATAACTAATAATATAATAAAATAATATAGTATAATTATATATTTATTCATGTTAGGTTTATTTGGTATCTCTGATTGTATAAGGAAAGTCCTAGACAAAAATAGAATTGTTTTAGAATATATGAAGACAAGTGACACTTGTTAGATTTTGAAAATGGGAATCCAAGCAGTCAAGACTACCTTATAAATTCTCACCATTTGTCACTTAAATTTTAAAATAAACCTAACATGAATAAATATATAATTATAGGAATATTGTTTATGGGCTGTATCCCTAAGCAGATTTAAACAATTGTGCAAAAATGTAGATTGAAGGGCCGATAAAATGGATTTTAGGAGTACATAAATAAGCAAAATGTGCCAAAATTTTGAAAAGCCGATTGATAATATCCTTAGACCGCCTTGTTGTTTCTATGTAGGCTTCTTGGAAACTCAAGGAAAATCATTTCCAGCTATATAATATTGATTGATTTTGTTGATCATTTTTTCATCTATATGTTTCATATGTTGAAGGATTTAGTAAACTGAAAATCTCAGGCAGATTTAGTCCTTAGTAGATTACTTCTGTAGATGTCATATTTACTGTATTGTGCCATGCGTGGAATTTTAGGGTCCTTAATAAATATTTTACTAATTGTTAAGTATTGTATTTCACATACAAATAAGAGGTAGGATACCAATTTTGTTTACATGCATTGCTTAATAGAATTTGTAAATAGTACTAGCATATATAGCTTAAATTTATGATGTATATATTATGACGAGATATATCGAGACATTCAATTTTTCATCATTCAACTTTAATATACATATATTAAATTAAAAAATTAAATGCCTCGATATATCTCAGTGTAATTTATGTAATTCCCCACCACGCAACCTTAGGGGAAGTTGCAAACTACCACAATTTCACTACAATTTTTTTTTTAAAACAAAACAAATACATGCATGATAACAACACAAAGCCAACAATCCCCTAAGGTCACGAGACAAATATTAACTAATTTGGAATTTAAAACAACATGCATGAAATGAAACATAACAACATTCACTTAATCTAAGTAAAGTACATACATTCCATACATGAGATTTCCATTAAGACCATGAGATCCTTCATGGTTACTAAGGAAAAAAGTTATATTATTACAATTACATCTCTCATTCCCAGAATGAGGTAAATCAATGACATGATTGTTTATTATAATTTCCACCTTGATGAAAGTGAGGGGTAAATAAAATACAAGCACTAGCATAAATGAAACCAATGTAGCTACTGGAATCCCATGAGCTCTCCAACACGAAAGTCTCGTCCACATAATAAAATGCCAACACAACGGATTATGGTGCATGTTGCACCCAACCATGTGATACCTAAAGGCTCATCCCTCGTGCTAGGAGATAGTAACAAGGATTTTAGGGCATGACCAACAACCTCTATACATAGACAACATGACTCAACTGGGAAAGGATACGAACATGACATCACATGACATAAAGGTAACAATGCTTCCAGATTCTAAATACATGAACATATCACAAATACAAACATAATGTTGTCTTAAGAGAAGTGTCATCGCAATGTCGCATGGGATATCCTGGCAAGTCTTCCTAGGTCCCAGCCCCCATCTCGGGATATCCTGGTAACCTCTAACGACCCCCGGCCCCACATGCGAACCAATGCGGAAACAGTTATCTTTCGAAGGGACAAGATAACGATCTTGCCATTCCAGGCCTTCTCATCTCATCCCAAGTCTATACAAGCACTTGCATCCATGAGCGAGGCTAAATTAATATTTTTAAATGTTGGTACCACCTTATCTAATTGATTGGTTTAAGTTTTCACTGAATTAACAAACTTACATTGAGATCTCCTAGCACCACTTTGTGTGCCGGCCCTTAATGCAAGCCACTTCTCTAAGAAAACACATGAAACTATGCCACCCCCAAAGAGTACTCAAGTGCAACCTAGGGTTAATGAATCCCTAAACAAGACATGAATTCAACCTATTCCGTCCAAGATAACTGGGTTTAACTGGACACATTGCATGCACTACCCAAGGTAAACCAGGGTTGATCAATATAACAACAACTCAAGCCACATAAAATAAAGTCCTATCCGGAAGACTTACATAACACTGACTAGATTGTCCCACACCAAGAAGAAGCATCATAAGCAATATAAAGCAAACTACTTTAGGATTTCATAAATTCGATTCACTCAACGCCTTGGTGCATTACTAAAATTAATTAAAATCAATTCTGGTACAATTACATGAGTCATCTAATGTATTGCAATTATTTTCGTAATCTACGCTTGATCATTAAATCATAATGCAAAATTCTCATAATGATAATAACTCCATATACATTGCCAAGAATAACTTGATGATAATACACAATTATCATTTTAAAAAGAAAGAAAGCATATATAAATTGCATATACTCGACATATATATAATACTACACATTATATATATAATTAACACTTAAATTTTTACTTTAATATTAAAATATTCTGAAATAAACCATATTGCATTATTTCATTATTTAAAATATAATAAAAATATATTTCAATATATATTTCAATATATATATATATATATAAAGAAAATTATATATATATATAACTCATATATATTAAATATATTAATTATATATTTAAATAATAAATAATTATTATTTAAAAAAACATTGGAATTCTGGATATTTATAGATATATATTAAATATGATATATATATAATATAATATAATATAATATATATATATATTATATTTAATATAATATATATAAATAAAATAAAGAAATGATATAAAAAAAAAAGAAAGAATGCAACAGGGTTTTATAAACCCAAACACCCACCTTGAGTCGCTTGGCCGGCCTTGAGTCTCATGCGTGCATGACCTCCCACAGCCAGCGAGGCTGACTGTGTTGCCAGGGGGCAGACCTTTCACTAATGCCCTCCCTCCACGGGAGCGGCGGCCAGTGAAGGTGCGCCACCCACGTGCCGGGGTTTCATCCCCCCTACAAACGTTGCTCAAAAATAATGCGAACTCGAGGTTTAAACACAGAGACCCGTAACAGGAAAAAATTAAAAATTAAAAATTAAAATTTATTTAACCAGACTAAAATTTAATAACATTACAACATTATATATGCAATATATATGCATATATATGTATATACACTCCATAATATACATATATATGTATATATATAGGCATATATATACACACAGTCATACTACATGACTGTAAAAATATTATTATTCAATACCCAGATTGGGAATTTGAGAAACAAACTGAATTCTCATAGAAGTATCACAATTTAACACCATAATTCCAAAATTTCACCCAAATGAAATAGAAATTTCTCAACAAAACAAGTTTTCAACAAAACCCATTTGAAATATCCAATTTGATTCAAATTTCTCAATGATGGTTTGAATAAAATTTCTGGTTCATATTGTTTTCTAAATTTTTTTGCAAAACTCTTCATTTTCAAGTTTGAATGGTGATTCTATGATGGGTTTTGAAATCCAAGGTTTGATTTTCCAAAACTGATTTGAGCCATTTCAAACAAAAATGGTTAAAATAAAATTTGCATGAAAAAAAAAAAAAAAACAAGGAACCTTTTGTTTTCTCCAAGTTTTTGTAAAGTCCTTCAATGGAGGTTGTGCTCCTTCAAATTTCTCCTCCACCAAGCTTTTCCAATCCTTCTTCAACAATTTTTCTCCAATTTTTTTTAAGTTTCCTCTTGCTCTCTCTCAAATTACCAAATTTTCAAAAAAGATAATTCAAAAAAAAGAATGCATTTACCTTATGGCCTCCAAAAAAATATGTCAAACCCCTAATTTAGCCACCCACCAAAAGTTATTGCAAATTTAGATATTTTTGGATATTTCTTTTTTTGAAATTAATAAAAAAACTTTGTTTTCCCTTTTCAAATGCATAATACTCATTTAAAAAAAAACCCAATTCCATTTACCTCACAATGCTAACTAAATTCATTTTATTTCACAAAATTGAATCCAACTATTATATTTAAAACAAATCATTTTTAATTTTATTTTCTTACATGAGGAATGCAATACAACTTCTAATGTATATTATTTTTTTTGTCTCATTATTTAATAATGCTAACACAATTGAACTAATTTAATTAATCCTCCATAAATCTAATTCACGATTAGATCATTCATCAATTGCATTAAATCAACTAATAAATTAATAAACACTCTATTATGAATTTTGGCAATAAAATTAAATAAAGCAACACCATTTCACTAGGAAATTTGAATCATGCAAGCAATGGGAGACGAGATGACAAGACAAATAGCTTATCCCAACTAACAACCCGACGACCCACTATGGATAGGGTGATGTCACGACACAGAAACCCAAGCTACTATCTCCCAATCATTTTCCGTTGAACAAGGGACATGCTCATACCTGCGAAATCAGGTGGAGTCAATGTCCTGTACCTGCATCCTGCACACAACACAAGTGTCAAACATGCATACATATATATAAATATCAAACCACACTATGAAGAGGAAGTCGCGGAATCACAGGGCACTCGCGTGCGAGTGATGTGATCCCGTCCCCTTCACCAATACAATGTCGCTAACTGACGCCTCTAAACATCAATGGTATAATCAAAGCATAAAGCATCAATAATTCACATACATGATAATTTAATCCACAACCTAAAATAATAACATCATCTGATGGAAGTACCATCATATCAAAACATAATGTTTACATCGCTTAATAATTAGTGATCAAAAGTAACCAAGTTTATCACCAACGTGCTAACAAGGCAAAATATACATAACGAACTCTGTTCGATGAAAAGAACAAAATGGAGGGGTGTTACATCCTCCCCCCTAGGGTCAAGCTTACTCCTAGAAGCCTTCGAACAAATAGGGATAAAGTTCCCTCATCCTAGCTGCATCCTCCCAAGTGGTTGATGAGTCATCCCTAGGATCCCACTGGATCCTAACCTGATCAATATCTCACCCTCGAAGAGTGAGCATTCTGCGTTCCACCACGGCCACGGGCTCCAAAGCCAGTTGCCCGTCCTCTACCTACAAAGCATTCCAATCAAGGAAATGAGAAATGTCTGGATGGTACGGCCGAACAACTGATACATGAAATACGTCGTGCACACATGAGAGACTCGGCGGTAAAGCAAGACGGTAAGCAACAGGACCAATCTTCTCGAGAATCTCGAAGGGCCCAACAAAGTGAGGCGCCAACTTAGAGCCCTTTCCATAACGGATTGGACTCTTTCGTGGACACACACGCAAGAAGACTCTATCGCCTACGAAAAACTGACGATCCACTCTATGCGCATCCACATACTTCTTCTGCCTATCCTGCGCTACCACCAAGTGCTCTCTAATCCTATCCACCTGTTGCTCCATATCATGCAACATCTCAGGGCCCAAAGTTACTCTATCCTCTAGCCGATCCCAACTCAAGGGAGTACGACATGGCAGCCCATACAATGCCTAGAATGGAGCCATATCGATATAACTCTGAAAGCCATTATTATAGGAAAACTCTACCAAATAGAGATAGTCCTCGCATCATGTCTGTTGGTCCATCACATACATATGCAACATGTCTTCGAGGATCTGATTGACCCTCTCAGTCTGTCCATCTGTCTTTGGGTGGTAAGCTGAACTGAAGTTCAACCGTGTTCCCATCGCATGCTGTAATGACGTCCATAGAGCTGAGGTGAACACTGAATCCCTGTAAGAGATAATCCGACGTGGAATACCGTGCAACCTCACTATATCCTCCATGAACACCCTAGCTACGGATGATGCAGTATAGGAAGAGCGCATAGGTGAGAAGTGTGCTACCTTCGTGAACCTATCAATTGTTACCATAATTGCATCATGTCGTCTCGAAGAGTTGGGTAAACCAACAATGAAATCCAATGAGATTATATCCCATTTCCATTTTGGTACTAAATGTGACTACAAAAGCCCTATTGGATGCTGGTGTTCGGCCTTTACCCGCTAACACTCAAGACATCTCGACACAAAATCCACAATATCTCGCTTCATCCCTGGCCAAAAATATAACTAACGCAAATTTGCATACATCTTCTTCACCCCTGGATGGGCTGAATAAGGTGCACGATGTGCTTCAGTCATGACCAAAGTGCAAAGCTCACATGATGGGGGAACATATATGCGTCTGTGTGTCTCAATACCTCGTCAGCATCTAGGGAGTATCCTGAATATCTACCCTCAAGGGGCCTTCCTGCCACTATTACCGATCTAACATCCTGATATCAACTATTGGTTGGGAGGGCAGAAAGAATCCGACTCCACAAATCAACAATAAGAGTCAACTCAGATATCTCATGCCTTCACCTACTGAGGGCATCTGCAACCACATTCTCCTTCCCTTGGATATACTTCACCTCGAAGTCATACTCATAGAGAAACTCCATCCATCGCCTTTGCCTAGCATTAAGGTTAGGCTACGTGAAGATGTACTGAAGGCTCCTATGATCACTATGAAGCTCAAACCTATGCCCAAGAAGAAAGTGCCTCCATCTCGTCAATGCATGAACCACTGCTACCAACTCAAGATCGTCGGTAGGATAGTTTAGCTCATGATCCTTGAGCTTTCGTGACTCATATGCAATGACACAACCCTCCTGCATCGATACTGCACCTAATCCCTCCAAGGATGCATCCGTACAAACTACAAAGTCCCCAATAGGATCCGGTATCACAAGTATAGGTGCACTGGCCAACTTCCCCTTAAGACACTGAAAGGCAGTCTCACACTTCTTAGACCACTCAAATCTCTTTCCTTTCCTCTGAAGTGAGGTGATAGGATTCCCTAGCCTCGAAAAGTCCTGCACAAAGCACCTGTAATAACCCGCTAGCCCCATGAAGCTACGTATCTCAGCCACATTCGTGGGTGCAGGCCAATCTAAGATCACTTGGATCTTTGCAGGATCCATTGAAATACCCTCTCCAGAGATCACATGACCAAGGTATTAAACCTCAGTCCTAAAGAATTCACACTTGGAAAAGTTAGCATACAGCTAATTATCTCACAAACACTACAATACCTGTCGCAAGTGCTCCTCATGTTCCTCCATTGTTCTAGAATATACCAAAATATCATCTAGGAACACAAGAACAAACCTGTCAAGGTATGTACGAAATACCCCATTCATAAGACTCATGAACGTTGAGGGTGCATTCGTCAAACCAAATGGCACAACCATGAACTCATAGTGACAATACCGCATTCAAAATGCGGTCTTATGAATATCTGACTCAAAAATTCAAAGCTGATGATATCCTGACTTGAGATCAATCTTCGAAAAGATGGTAGCACCCTTGATCTGATCGAATAGATCTTCAATCCAAGGAAGAGGATACCGATTTCTGATGGTCACTTTGTTCAACTGTCGGTAATCAATACATAACCGAAGTGAACCATCCTTCTTCTTTACGAAGATGATAGGTGCTCCCCATGGAGAAATACTAGGGCGAATAAAACCCTTCTCTAGCAATTCCTCAAGCTGCAACCGAATCTCTTTCAGCTCCTGGGTAGTCATACGATAGGGAGCTCGCGAAATGGGCTCTGATCCAGGTACCAAGTCTATCTTGAAGTCAATGTCCCTCTGAGGAGGCATCCCTAGAATCTCGTCTGGAAAGACATCAAAAAACTCCTAAAGGATGGGGTGACTATCAAGAGAAACCTTCTCTTCTCCACCTCCTAGATCCAAATCATCCACTATAATAGTGAACAATTGGCAACCCTGCCGCATACACCTTCTCAACTACATAGCTGAGATGATCCTCAAGGAGATCGGCCTCTGAACCCCCACTACCTCTATCTCTCTACTAGATGTCCCAATGCATCTAATCGACTTACGTCAACAATCAATAACTGCACTATGAGCCTCTAGCCAATCCATTCCTATGACAATGTCATAAGAACCCAATGGAATAACATGAAGGTCCAAGGTAGTCTGGAGAGGTCCAACCTCTAATCTACACTCCGGCACAAGGGAAAGGGATGCAGCTTTTGCACCTGAAGCTAACTCTACTTGCCACCTATCGACTTGCTTTACCGCATCCAGTCTACATCGCACCACGACTGATGAAGAAACAAAGGAATCAGATGCTCCAGAATCAAATAGAATAGAAACAGGGTTACCCCCCAACATACCATAGGCCTCAACCACTGTACCCTGGTGCTCTGCCTGGCGGTTGTCAACCGCTGTGAATACTCGATGCTCATGGCCTGCATCTCCTATAGTCGGCTATGATGCCATTGGCCCCTGAGAATAACCCGATGCGCCCATATTAGGACACATCCTCACTATGTGACCCTATTGGCCACACACAAAACATCTACTGCCTCTACCAAAGCCCCTGCCTGCAGGTGGTGTGCTAGACTGTTGCGCACTACCCCTAAAAGAAGAATGACAACTCTACGCTAGCTACTCAGAGTTGAAGTGTCTCGTGAGCCTCCAACTCCTGTCCCCCTGCCTCTGCTGGAAACCCTTCCGTTTCCCCTGGGAACCCTGCTGCTGCTGCTGACCACCCTGAGACAGACCCTGCTAAGCTCTAGAAGGTGCACCTCCCTGAGGCTGACCCCCTTGAACACTAGTCCCAGCTGCTGAACCACTGCCCACTTGCACTCCTACATGACCACCTAAGGCCATCGCCAGGTTCTCCTCAATGAGCCTGGCCTTGTCGAACGCCACCTCCATGGTCCTGGGTTTGAAAACCCACACTCCACGACTGATACGGGCATTTAAGCCCCTAAGAAAATGCTATACCAACATGCCCTCATCATCACCTATGCCTGCATACTATTTGAGCTCATAGAAATGATGCTCATACATCTCTACTGACATAGTCATCTGTCGAAGGGTGTGGAACTCATCCCCTCGCCACTACCTCCAATGCTCGGAAAGGAACCTAGCCCGATACCGCTCTAGGAACAACTCCCAAGAAATTGTACCAATGTCCAGATGGAGCTTCTACTCCTCTAATCTCCACCAAGTGGAACCAAATCCCCTCACGTCCATGATAACGCACCTAGCTTGAGTGTTGCTCCCAAATGGGTGCATAGCAAAACACCTAGTCAAGTCAATGAGCCATGTCTCTACCTCCAAACCACTGCCTGATCCATCGAAAGTGGGTGGTCGTGCTCTAAGCAAATCCCTCATATGGGCTGCTACCTCTGAATCAGAGTGAACTGGTACCTCTCTCTCTCTAACCACCACTGGCTCCACCTCCTGCCTAGGCCCAAGGTGGGCAAGGGTCTCCTCTAACAACTGACGCAACTGAGCGTCTTCGATCTTGGGTGGATCCAAATTCTGATTACCATCTCCCTGAATATTCTAAGAAGCCTGTTGCTCCTCATGGTAAGAAACAAGTGGAACATGTGGAGGTGGGTCTTTCTATTCCTCAATGTGACTCCATAAACGACCACGTCTACAACCCCCTCCTCTTCCACGCCTGGGAGGCATTATCCTATAGAGACACAAAAAGGCATTAAGCACAACACACAAATAAAATATGCACACCTAAAAGCTTAATGGGCTCATCATAATCCCAGAGTACCTAGTGTTTAAACCTAGGCTCTGATACCATGTGTAATGCCCCGCCACGCAACCTTAGGGGAAGTTGCAAACTACCACAATTTCACTACAATTTTTTTTTAAAACAAAACAAATACATGCATGATAACAACACAAAGCCAACAATCCCCTAAGGTCACGAGACAAAGATTAACTAATTTGCAATTTAAAACAACATGCATGAAATGAAACATAACAACATTCACTTAATCTAAGTAAAGTACATACATTCCATACATGAGATTTCCATTAAGACCATGAGATCCTTCATGGTTACTAAGGACAAAAGTTATATTATTACAATTACATCTCTCATTCCCAGAATGAGGTAAATCAATGACATGATTGTTTATTACAATTTCCACCTCGATGAAAGTGAGGGGTAAATAAAATACAAGCACTAGCATAAATGAAACCAAGGTAGCAACTGGAATCCCATGAGCTCTCCAACATGAAAGTCTCTTCCACATAATAAAATGCCAACACAACAGAGTATGGTGCACGTTCCACCCAACCATGTGATACCCGAAGGCTCACCCCCCGTGCTAGGAGATAGTAACAAGGATTTCAGGGCATGACCAACAACCTCTATACATAGACAACATGACTCAACTGGGAAAGGATACAAACATGACATCACATGACATAAAGGTAACAATGCTTCCAGATTCTAAATACATGAACACATCACGAATACAAACATAATGCTGTCTTAAGAGAAGTGTCATCGCAATGTTGCATGGGATATCCTAGAAAGTCTTCCTAGGTCCCAGCCCCCATCTTGGGATATCCTAGTAACCTCTAATGACCCGGGGCCCCACATGCGAACCAATGCGGAATCAGTTATCTTTCGAAGGGACAAGATAACGATCTTGCCATTCTAGGCCTTCTCGTCTCATCTCAAGACTATACAAGCACTTGCGTCCATGAGCGAGGCTAAATTAATCTTTTTAAATGTTGGTACCACCTATGCTAATTGATTGGTTTAAGTTTTCACTGAATTAACCAACTTACATTGAGATCTCCTGGCACCACTTTGTGTGTCGGCCCTCAATGCAAGCCACTTCTCTAAGACAACACGTGGAACTATGCCACCCCCAAAGAGTACTCAAGTGCAACCTAGGGATAATGAATCCCTAAACAAGACATGAAGTCAACCTATCCCGTCCAAGATAACTGGGTTTAACTAGACACATTGCATGCACTACCCAAGGTAAACCAGGGTTGATCAATATAACAATAACTCAAGCCACATAAAATAAAGTCCTATCTGGAAGACTTACATAACACTGACTAGATTGTCCCACACCAAGAAGAAGCATCATAAGCAATATAAAGCAAACTACTTTAGGATTTCGTAAATCTGATTCACTCAACGGCTTGGTGAATTACTCAAATTAATTAAAATAAATTCTGGTACAATTACATGGGTGATCTAATGTATTGCAATTATTTTCATAATCTACGCTTGATCATTAAATCATAATGCAAAATTCTCATAATGATAATAACTCCATATACATTGCCAAGAATAACTTGATGATAATACACAATTATCATTTAAAAAAAAAAGAAAGCATATATATAAATTGCGTATACTCGACGTATATATAATACTACGCATTATATATATAATTAACACTTAACTTTTTACTTTAATATTAAAATATTCTGAAATAAACCATATTGCATTATTTCATTATTTAAAATATAATAAAAATATATTTCAATATATATAAAATATATATATATAAAAATTATTATATATATATAACTCATATATATTAAATATATTAATTATATATTTAAATAATAAATAATTATTATTTTAAAAAAAACATTGGAATTCTGGATATTTATAGATATATATTAAATATGATATATATATAATATAATATAATATAATATATATATATATATTTATATTATAATATAATATATATAAATAAAATAAAGAAATGATATATAAAAAAAAAACAAAGAATGAAACAGGGTTTTATAAACCCAAACACCCACGCCGCCCAGGAAGCCGCGGCAGGGGAGACGCAGGTCTCCCTGCAGCCGCGGCCTCCCTGCGCTGGGGGCGACGCTGCTAGGGAAGGCAGCGACACTGCCTTCACTGGCAGCGCCTCCCTCCACGGGAGCGGCGGCCAGTGAAGCTGCGCCGCCCACGCGCCGGGGTTTCATCCCCCCTACAAACGCCGCTCAAAAACAATGCGAACTCTGGGTTTAAACACAGAGACCCGTAATAGGAAAAAAATTAAAATTTATTTTACCAGACTAAAATTTAATAACATTACAACATTATATATGCAATATATATGCATATATATGTATATACACTCCATAATATACATATATATGCATATATATAGGCATATATATACACACAGTCATACTACATGACTGTAAAAATATTCTTGTTCAATACCCAGATTGGGAATTTGAGAAACAAACTGAATTCTCATAGAAGCATCACAATTTAACACCATAATTCCAAAATTTCACCCAAATGAAATAGAAATTTCTCAACAAAACAAGTTTTCAACAAAACCCATTTGAAATATCCAATTTGTTTCAAATTTCTCAATGATGGTTTGAATAAAATTTCTGGTTCATATTGTTTTCTAAATTTTTTTGCAAAACTCTTCATTTTCAAGTTTGAATGGTGATTCTATGATGGGTTTTGAAATCCAAGGTTTGATTTTCCAAAACTGATTTGAGCCATTTCAAACAAAAATGGTTAAAATAAAATTTGCATGAAGAAGGAAAAAAAAACAAGGAACCTTTTGTTTTCTCCAAGTTTTTGTAAAGTCCTTCAATGGAGGTTGTGCTCCTTCAAATTTCTCCTCCACCAAGCTTTTCCAATCCTTCTTCAACAATTTTTCTCCAAATTTTTTTTAAGTTTCCTCTTGCTCTCTCTCAAATTACCAAATTTTCAAAAAAGATAATTCAAAAAAAAGAATGCATTTACCTTATGGCCTCCAAAAAAAAATGTCAAACCCCTAATTTAGCCACCCACCAAAAGTTATTGCAAATTTAGATATTTTTGGATGAAATTAATAAAACAACTTTGTTTTCCCTTTTCAAATGCATAATACTCATTTAAAAAAAACCCAATTCCATTTACCCCACAATGCTAACTAAATTCATTTTATTTCACAAAATTGAATCCAACTATTATATTTAAAACAAATCATTTTTAATTTTATTTTCTTAATGAGGAATGCAATACAACTTCTAATGTTTTTTTTTTTTGTCTCATTATTTAATAATGCTAACACAATTGGACTAATTTAATTAATCCTCCATAAATCTAATTCACGGTTAGATCATTCATCAATTGCATTAAATCAAGTAATAAATTAATAAACACTCTATTATGAATTTTGGCAATAAAATTAAATAAAGCAACACCATTTCACTAGGAAATTTGAATCATGCAAGCAATGGGAGATGAAATGACAAGTCAAATAGCTTATCCCAACAGACAACCCGACGACCCACTATGGCTAGGGTGATGTCACGACACATAAACCCAAGCTACTATCTCCCAATCATTTTCCATTGAACAAGGGACATGCTCAAACCTACGAAATCAGGTGGAGTCAATGTCCTGTACCTGCATCCTGCAAACAACACGAGTGTCGAACATGCATACATATATATATAAATATCAAAACACACTATGAAGAGGAAGTCATGGAATCACAGGGCACTCGCGTGCGAGTGATGTGATCCCGTCCCCTTCACCAATACAATGTCGCTAACTGACGCCTCTAAACATCAATGGTATAATCAAAGCATAAAGCATCAATAATTCACATACATGATAATTTAATTCACAACCTGAAATAATAATAACCAAGTTTATCACCAACGTGCTAACAAGACAAAATATACATAACGAACTCTATTCGATCAAAAGAACAAAATGGAGGGCTGTTACAATTTATATATCTTAAATTTTAAAATAAACCTAACATGAATAAATATATAATTATACTATATTATTTTATTATATTATTAGTTATATTAATTAAAAAAACCTAACAATAACCGTAATTACCCTAACCCTAATCCTAGCACTAACCTAATATTAATTAAAATTGGATATATATTCTCTTAAAATAGAACTAGTGAAACTTTTTTTTATTATTATTATTTTTATCTCTTTCAATTCCATAAATCAAATTTAAATTGTATTAAACAATGATCCATTATCATAGAATTTGAACAACTTATTAAACATAAAAAATTC
The DNA here is from genome assembly GCA_007258455.2 of Sequoia sempervirens. Classification (NCBI taxonomy): domain Eukaryota; kingdom Viridiplantae; phylum Streptophyta; class Pinopsida; order Cupressales; family Cupressaceae; genus Sequoia; species Sequoia sempervirens. The sequence goes on from VDFB02074389.1 coordinate 24,005, forward strand.
ACCATAAACAATATTTTCTTATGTGAATCCTAAAAGTTAATTTTTTCCTTTGAAAAAACAAGGCTGTTACAAATTTATGATGTCTAATTTTAGACTTGGACAAAAAATAGTTGAAATAAGATGGACAGTTTTAACTGTGAACAAAAAATTTAAAATCATGCCGCCCACATGAGATTACATTTTTCTTCTAAATTTTTATGTGAAACATTAAAAAAAACCATAACATAACTTGATAAATCCATCTAAATTTTTTTAAAACAGTGACTCCATAAAAAATTTAAGAAGCCTCTCCATGGGACCTCGTCAAAATGCAATTCTATCAACCATTTATATGAATCAAAATTTGAGAGAAAATTATTAGAAACATATGATGGATAGTCTAAACATGTAGATGTTGAGATGCTCATAACATTTATGAGGTTAAGATTATTGCAAATTCTTTTAGTGTTTGAAAAGACTTACTCATTGCTTACACCCTTTTCTAAATTTGAGATTTATTTCGATAATGATTGCCTACAAAATCAAGCTCCCTCCACTGTCCACAAATAGTGCAGCTCCTCTTTACTCTTTCTTTTCCTAATTTTCGGACCAAAACAATATAATTCTATGACATTTGAATATTTACCATATTAATTAGAATATCCTCTAGGCGCGCTATGAAATACACCTGCAAACATTTGGTCTCACTATAAAAAAATAACAGCTTTTTATGTAGAATAACAAAAGAAAACATGCAAATAATTTCCTTCGCAATAATGTACAATAGTTGTCTTGCAACGCGTCAAAACAAAAGTAATCTTGAAATATAATTTAAAATTAATTATCTGAATTCCTTTGAATCTGTTTGGCGCTGCAGATTTGTAAATATTATAGATATACAAGACGACATACATATTTTGTTGAGGACTTGAAGATTTTATCACTCAGAGTGTTATACCGAAATTCCCGCTTAACCGCCGGCGGTGGTGGCACTGCGAAAACAAGAAATTACCTTACAATGTTGCACCTTCAAGTAGTGTTTAAATTAATTATATGAATTCCTTTGAATATAATCTACAACGATTTGGTTCAATCCAAAACGACATTTTGGCCCAGATTTTCTCAGAGAAAGAAAATTTGTAAATATCATTTTATATTTTGATTAGAGTTTAAAAGATTTACCACCGAGAATGGATGTCATCGGACCTTCCAGGGCCCTTGCCATGGAGATACTTGTCGAGTGTGCCAATGGGAACATAGTCATAAACAACACACATTTCTGAGTTCTGATCATAGTAGCGTATAAGGGATACAGCCCAGTAGTCATTAACAACTCTTGTGCCTAAGCGTGCACAACAGGCCTATCTCATTCCTGAACTGTTGAGAACCTTGGAGGATTGTGGTTTTTCTCTCTTCACTGCAACTCTAATGCCACCACTGATTTCTACTCTCTAAACTTTTCCAAACCCACCTACCTCAAAAAGAAGTGAGTCGTAAAAGTTGTTGGTTGCATCTTGAATCTCCGAAAAACTAATGAACCTGCAACGTACAAATCACACAAAAGATATCAATGAATCAGTGAGACACACATTAGTATGAATGTATCACTTAATGGACTGTTCTAACTCTTGGTATTCAGGGCAAACACGAGTGTGTACTCTACAAAACTCATCAAAAACATATTGGTATCTCTGATTGTATAAGGAAAGTCCTAGACAAAAATAGAATTGTTTTAGAATATATGAAGACAAGTGACACTTGTTAGATTTTGAAAATGGGAATCCAAGCAGTCAGGACTACCTTATAAATTCACATTTTCAAGGAAAGCCCGCCTTCGTTTCCATCCAAATTCCAGATCCAGAAGTGTGTTTATTACACATTCTTCTCCGCCCAAGGATGGAACCCAGGATTCCATTCATTTCTCAAATTTGTTCAGCTCTTCGCAGAGCTCATTTGAAACAAGGATTCCTGAGAAAAGGGAAGAAGAGCATGAACTTTCAGAACGAATCTCAATTTTCCTTTATAGACAGGTCCTCAAAGAGAATAAAAGGAATGGTGGAAGATCTTCTCCTGGGCGTGAAGTTACCTTGCATAAACCACAGTTTTACTAAAGATAGCGATTGTAGCGGCGATGTGAATGATAGGTATGGTGATGAAATGGAGCGAGGAGAGTTTTGTAGAGGCGAACACAGCGATAACAAATCAGTGAATACAAGAGTGGAGCTTTTCATAGCAAACTTTCACCATCACCTTCCCATGGAACGACAAACTTCTGTGCTGGAATACCAGGAAATGCTGGACAGGAGCCTTGCATAACTCTCTTTCATTCTGAAACCTCATGCTCTTCTTTCCTTTTCATAGGAATCTCAGTTTCAAATGAGCTCTGCAAAGGGCTAAACGAATTTGAGAAATCAATGAAATCCTGGGTTCCAACCTTTGGGGAAGAAGAATGTGTAATAAACACACTTCTGGATCTGGAATTTGGGTGGAAACGAAGGCCAGCTTTCCTTCAAAATGTGAATTTATAAGGTAGTCATGACTGCTTGGATTCCCATTTTCAAAATTTAACAAGTGCCACTTGTCTTAATATATTCTAAAACAATTCTGTTGTTGTCTATTAAATGAAGATATTGCCTCCTCTTGATTTGATCAGTGGGTTTTTCTTATATACTATATTACTCTAATACCAGTGTCAGAGCCCTATTTGTTTTTTCACATAGAGATAGTTTGAACTATGAAATGAATTTTGCATTTATTTGGTGGATGAAATAAAAGAAAATTAGTTATTTTATTTTCCACAAATATTTTGTGACAATTTTTTTCACATAATTTCTTACTATCAAATTGATACCAGCTACTGCTAATGTGGTAAATGCAATGGCTGCTAGAACTATGCTCACATAGAGTGATTAGTAGAGATCAGACCATCTGAATTATTAAACTTATTACATTCTTCCTCACAAACCTTGTAGATTGTACATCATATTTCTTCACAGCTTTGTGTCATCATACTGGATACTGTAGAAAACCCTAAGCCAAACCACACCTTACAAACAAAAGATATGTGGACGCCCATAATCAGGAGAATGTGAGCCTCTAGGGTGAATAAAATCCTAGTCGAATCGAAGACAAGATTGGAATCACGAAAAAGGGAGTGCTATAATTTGAGGTGATCTAGGGTGTAGTTCCTGAGAATTGTTGGAAATTTCTGAGCAACGCTTCTTTTGCCTTCCATTGTAATATCAAAGAAACCAATAAAAAATAAAGAATTAATGCTGTTCCTAATCATATCTTCCCTACTGACTTTTCAAATATTATATTGACTACATAGTTGTGTATATTATTATTATGCTAAAATGTTCATGACAAAAATCTTTTTCGTATCTAAATCTATTAAAAGTGTGTTTTTAATCTTGCTTTTATATTTTTTCTATAAATTGAATGCAACTTTGAGAATTCCACTTAATCTGCTCTTTAAGAGTTATAATTTTTATAAAAAAATATTTTTCTCCTTTATTTATTTTTATTGTTTATATAGAATAGGGTAAAATCAAGGGCTTCAGGAAAATTTACCGCAGCAAAATTCACCATCAACAATTCACCATGGGAAAATTCACTGCCATGAATTGCTGCTGGTGAATTTTCCATAAGTTGAATTTGTCTTGGTGGTGAATTGCTGGTGGTGAATTTTCCAAAAGCCAAAATCAAGGTGTAAAGCATGAATCAACACTATGAACTACCAACTACATAAAACTCAAATAGTGATGCTAATCCAACAATGAAGTACAAATGAACATAGAATTGCTAGCCGTGAATTTTCCCCTTTATTTTTTTCTATTGTTTATATAGAATAGGGTAAAATTGTGAAAATTCACCGCCATGAATTGCTTGTGGTGAATTTTCCATAAGGTGAATTTGTCATGGTGGTGAATTTTTCCATGGTGAATTATTGGGGGTGAATTTTTGAACAATGAATTGCTTGTGGTAAATTTTACTAAAGCCAAAATCAAGGTGTAAAGAATGAATCAACACTATCAACTACCAACTACCTAAAACTCAAATAATAACACTAATCCAACAATGAAGTACAAATGAACATAGAAACACAAACAATAAAGTAATATTACCATAATTCCTATGCCATTGTTGAATACCTTCATAGCTCTTTTCCATTCTGCTTTATATGCTATCTTCCCCTCAGATTTTTAGTATTCAAGAATAATAAGCCTAATGTTCACGATATACGAAAGTATCAAATATAGTGGTTGTATTCTTGAAATGAAAGGGATAGGTCTCTTTTATAGAAAACCAAATTGGAATGAAGGGCCAAGATTAAATGATGAAGAATGATGATGATCAATGGGTTAGATTGCTTGGAGAAGCAAGGAAATAGGGTTAGGGCAAAATATGGTCTAGTTAAGGATGGACGATGAAGATTGAAAGGTAATAAAACCTTATCAAAGGTGGAGGCTAACTGGGATAAGGGAGGAGATTGGAAAAAAAAAAGAGGTTGCTGAAGTAAATTAAATAATTATAAAATTATTGAATTTAGGAGGAATTGGGAAAAATTAAATAATAAAAGCAATTATTCAATTATAGCAAAGAGCGAAAAGTTGACTTTTAATAAAAATTATTTGGAAACAACTATCTAATTAAAAAGTAAATAATAAAAATAATTATTTCATAGTGGAGAGAAAAATAGAAAATAATTAAATAAGTAAGCTTTATTTCATTGTAGAAGAAAATAATTAAATAATTAAAATAAATATTTAATTATAGAAGGAAAATGGAAAATAAATAATTAAATAAATATTAATTTATTTAATTACAGAGAGAAAGGAAAATTAGTAACGTAATTAAATAAATATTACTTTATTTTAATCAAAGGGAGGATATAAAAAAATAGATGAATTAATTAAATAATGAAATTTATTTAATTAATAGAAGAATATGGCTTTAGAAAATAATCAAATCATTAAAATTATTTAATTATTTAAATTTTTCTTACAAAGAAGTTTACTTAGAAAGAAGTTTAGTAATAGTAAGCATGCTCTTATTTTTTTAAAAAAAATTGATTGATTGTCTATAAATTGATTAGTTATTTCAATGCTAAGAGTTATGTCTCAAAAAATTAAAATAAAGTAAGTATAAGGAGGGTATGATGACCACGGTAGGGGAAAAGAGATTAGAGGTAGTTTACACATGAATGCAAGAATAGCTTACACTTTGTTGAAGGAGGTCTTCACAATTAAAGCTATTTAAGTAAAGTAAGAATTGACTCATATTCAAGAAAATTGTTTTCATAAGAGTTGATAAAGAAGTTTAGATTACATATAGATGATTATTTATATCAATATTATAGTTGGGGTGTATAGAGTAAGGAGTAGAACTACTATATGTTATCAAGTAATGAAAATGGAAGATTATTATGGTATATGATAATCTTTTTAATGAAGTTGTAGACATAATTCCTTTCTATAAGTTTGTATTTAGAGACTAATATTGATGTAAGATTATGATAAAATTTATTAATAATTAGAAGAGAACTAAAAACATAGAATGATAAAAGAAGAGAGAGATACACCATTTATCTATGTTAGGGCTACAATATTGAACTCTCTTTTTCATCTAATCAAGAAAAATATTTCTTAATGTCCATGGTAGATTCGTATTTAATCTTCAAAATAAACATTATAACTGAAAAGTATGATGTTATGTGTTTGTGTTTATGATTTTCTCCACTTACATCTAATGTTATGTGTTTTTGTTTATAAGTTTACCAATTCTTTTTATGTTTAGTCTATCCATGTTCTAATTCAAGTTTAATGGTTAATCACATGTACCTTTCATTGTATTATTCAAATTTATACATTGCATGCTTATACTGATACTATTGTTATTTGCCAATTTTCTCACCATTTGGCATTACAAATTGAGAGTAAGATATTTTATTTGAGTAGGATTGTTTAATTTAGATGGTTTTGCAAATTCATTGTGTTTGAATACTTGGCTAGCACACCTTATTCACAAATTAACAAGTTTGTGTCACATCCCTGTAAAAGAAGACCCTTTCACATCGACATTGGGTGGATAATAAAATAAATAAATAAAATAATATATCAATCAAAAACATTGGGAGACAAAGTTGGATGAAGGTATGGGCAGTATGCTAATGCTTTAGGAACTTCAAGCAAATGTGGTTGCACTCGATTTTTTTCATCATCCTCTCTGCCTACGTGGAAAAGGGAATGCAAAGTATGGCGTGAGGAAGAGGGATTTTGTAGAAAAGGGTAAAGAAAGAAAGGAGAAAGAAAGAAATTGCACAAGAAGGGCAGAAGACTGAAAAAAATGAGGTTTTGGAGAGAGAGAGAAAAGGCATGTAAAGGAGCGATTTTAAGCATTGCATGTTAAGATTTTTTGCATTATATTTCATGACAATGGTGGCTCTTTGTATACATAATGTTGGTGTGAAAGCTCAATCAACAATGTCTTTGGTACCAACACTAAAGATAAGCGCTTTCCTTCATATTTTCTATTTAAATTACTTATGAATTTACAAAGGCGATCAAGTTAGGTCAACCGTTTCTCCTGATTACTATTATAAATAATTTTATTGATATTTTGGAGGTGTTTGGCCCTAAACTTACTAGTTGTCTTTGTTTAAGAGTTTTTGAGGTCCTTGCTATCAACCACTTGAACTTACTTTGCAAATAAGAAATTTTATGAGAAACCTTTTCTTTGAGGTATTTTAACAATGTTAGAACCACATAAATGTATCAAGGCATTTTTTTACAATGATTTGATTATGGATTCTTAACCTTGAGTTACCCTCAAAACACTAAAATCCAGGATATTGTGTTCTTATGAATGGATTTCTCAAATAATATTTAACCTTTTAAATTATTTATTTGTAATCCAACAAATTATAATTGTTCCTATGTGTTCATGACACTACATTTTTACTTCATAATCTTAATAGTGGACCTCATTCTAGACATTCTAGAGCTAGCTATACATTATGGCTAGGAGATCGTCTACTTGAAATCTATATTTCTAGCAAGGAAAAATAACCCTATATCATAGAATGAACTATAGATTTAGTAAGAAGGTATGTTATATTCAAATTTCACACTTTATGTATGCATGTTTTAGAATTATAGGTAAATTTTTAATAAATTATGATATTATAAGAAAATTCTTGGGTAAATTTAGGGGAAGGGTCCTTTGGCTTAAAATAGTCTGCACTAGATTTCTTATATTGATTAAAGAGAAAAATTGTTATAGTATGGTCATTTACAGGAAAAAGGACAGTTAAGAGATAGTCGAATTAAAGTGTATTCGTGGTTTCAAGGGTTATATGATTGTGGGGGTTAAGGCATGGTTGATACTTGAAATGCAATTCAGAAATAATTATCCTTCTACAAATCTGCAATGACATTGTTCTCAAAGTCTGTCTTTAATCGAAGATTCCTTTCCTAGGAGGGGACAGTGTATGCTGAACATACAGAATTGTGACAATGTGTGATCTTCAAACCAAAAGCACTTTCAAGAAAATTCTTTCCATTGGTTTTCTATTGTTGGTTGGGGCCTTGAAGAGATTTGAACCAGCTATAGCCACATTGCTTTCTCTATGTAGTTGAGAAAAAAGGGTAAAATTAGCATTAGAGCTTCTAGAACAATATCTACCATTGTTAAACTCCTGGACTTAGTTACTAACCAATGTAGATAGGATGTTATAAAAGCCTTGTATGATCTATCTACATTTGAGGGAAATAGGTCCCACATCATTTTGGAAATTATTTTTCTAGGTCTATTTCCTTTCTTGATGTTGGTAAATCGAGTACACAAAAAAGTACACCATACGCTTATCTAACCTACATCATGACAAACATTTTGTGATACAATAGTAGGTGGCAACCTATTTTTTTGATGAATCACACAACAGACAGCTTAACTGAGGTGGAAGTTATTGGTCTTCGAGAGCTACTTGTAGTTGTTGTCTTAACTTAGGTGGAAGTTATTGGTCTTTGAGAGCTACTTGTAGTTGTTGTTTCTTCCTGAAGATGCCAGGTTGGTTCAGACGTTTTCTAGTGTGATGATGTATTTTCTCTATAACATCATCTTTATAGTGGTGTGCACATGGGTGTGAGGGAATAAGTAGGTCAAAGCAGGATAAAAATGGAGCATGATATTCTGAAGGGGTGCAAGACTGTGTAACAGTAAAGAAAGAGACCTTGCCAAGTAGGAAAAAATGTGCACAAAGGGAAGAGTTGAAAATGTGTTCTTTCGAAAATATTTGAGCATTTCAATCACGTTACCTAAGAATTTATAGGGTTTGGTTGAATGTCAGAGTTTTTCTAAGAGTTTGGCATAAAGGCTCACTATTATCACTAGCCACCTAATTCTAGAAAATATGTGACATTGTAGGATAAGAAGAAAAGCAGTTGTGGGTATGTGCCCACCATGTATAGTCAATCTGGTAGTAGAGATCCTCAAGAATATGTTTTACTGTCAAAGCAACCAAGTGAAGACATGACACACAAGAAGATTGTACAAACACAATTCAGATCACATCAAGGATTTCAAAGACATGATATAGAGGTTGTGGATGCCACGAAGCTTTAAGAATGTCTGGTCAAAATTTTATTTGCTAAGAGAGATGACCGGGTCAAAATTCATAGAAGACATGCCATAGGCCTTTGTGTAGGCATTAGGCCTTTGAGAAAACTCTTTCAATGCCATTTTTTCATCTGCAGTAAAGGAAGCTTGAATTCTTGAATTCTGTTGTAGCCACTATCTGCTTGAGCCTTTTGGGAGAAGATCCTCCCGTTTCTTTCTTTGCTTGCTCCTTGGGATTTGCAGAGTGCAGGGTCTCCGTTCCTTTCCTTTTCTGGGACTTGGTAATTGGAGGATACTTGGAGGTCCCGCTAGTTGACATGGTGGCGGCAACGTTCTCTATGGTACTTGGCTCACTCTTGAGCCCTTCATATGTCAGGACTACCCCTTGGCACTTTAGGTGCACCACCTGCCCATCGACCCACTCCTTAGTACGAGCTATGATTGGCTGGGTGATGGTATCTAGGTCATCGACCTCTTGTTCATCCCAGTTAATCGACGGTATTGGTAGGTTAGCAATTGCAGGGTACCTTGGGTGCATGATCGTGGACTCGTCCTCCTCGACTTGGTCCGGTACCTAGAATGGCTGCACTCTTCTTATGAATAATACTGTTATGTGCATGTAGTGCCTTGCGCGGACCTCTTTGTCGTCTTTGCAATCTGTCTAGAAATATTCAATGTGGTATTGGTGGGCATACGCCGGCCCCAATTCCTTCCTTACATGGCCATGTGGATCCATCCGCGGGCGGGCCGTGTACCAGTCAAAATTGTAATCCTTGAGCTCCTTCTCAGAATTGCTGGAACATTGGGAAGTCTATAGTCGATACAGGCCCTGACCGAGGGTCATAGGGTAGGATATCCCTGCGATGTGTTTATTGCTGAAGATGGCTTGGATGTGTTGGAGCTGTCGAGAAAGCTTTAGGAGGATGATCCTGTCATTTGGGTATTGTGGCAATCTATTTGGCCGTTCCGTGAAACCATGGGCCCGGATGTAGGTAAACTTGGGGAACTGGATGAACAGGAAGGCATACTCTTTTAGGAGCGCCCTAGCGCTGTGGGAGACCCTCCTCTCGAAGTCCCCGGTGATTAACCTGATAATGTGGCCAATGAAGGCGTCATTGACCTGGTAGTACTCCTTCTTGAAGTTGCAGTATTGGAGTTGAGGGTATTTGTCAAATGGTTTGAGCCCTCGCTTATGCCCCTGATCGGCTGCTACGAACAACCCGATGTATTGTCTTTGACCTACCAGGGAGTACACCAAGTAGGACGTCATGTAGAACTTATAACTCTTCTTGACATTAACAAACTGCTCATGGAAGCAGTTGCTAATGATACTTCCCCAGTCGAATGAGACCTTGGTTGAAGCATCCTCATTCCCCCGTAGGATCTGCTCAATGTCGTAGGCCACCCATTCTTGGAAGTAGGCAACTGCTAGGAGGCCCATGACCCTGCTCAACATGGTCACTAGGTCGTGATAGTCCTTGTGGAAATCGCTACGAAAGAGTTCTTGGGGAACCTTCGCAACGCTGCCCCGTTTCTCCTTAAGCCAAAGGAGGTTGATTAATTTCTTGCACCCTAACGGATTGGCATCCCATGCCGCTTGGCATTGTTCTAACGTGGGGACCTCCATCTGTGGGAACGTGGGAATGTGAAATATTTTGGTAATCCCTTCTAGCGACATGTCGGCGAGGATGTTCCCCTCCTTATCCACAATCGTCCTGGTGTCAGTTTGATAGGCTTCTTAGCAAGCCATCACTAGTTCAGGTGCCACGAGAGAGGGAGGGAAACCGACAGCCTTGGCGATTCCACTCTATCGTATTAGTCTGGCGTTCTTTGTTGTAGGGTTGACCTTGACCCTCTGAGTGAATTCATCTATGTCCACCTGACTGATGTTTGTATCTGAAATCTCCTTCCAGTCCGTTGAGACCTTTGAGTGGAGCAGCTCACCCTGGAACTGGTACTTCATTTGATCCTTGTCTTCTTTGCCCCGAGGGGTCCTTCCTGACTTTTTTCCCTTATCCTTTTCGGTAGAGGCCCCTGAAGTTCCTGCAGCCGATTCCATATATTCTGCAAGCAAGGGTGAAGTTAGCACAATAAAACATCAAGGCGTTCATGTTAGTCCATATTCCAAAGATAACACCTAAATAATCATTCAAGTACATCATAAATTTTATCTCTAGACGTTATCGATCTTCGTTTAGGGCATTTGGACAATCCGGCCCCGGAGGGGCGGACTTCCCTGGCAAGAATGCTGTCTAGAAGGGAAAACGTAGCCAAAAGTTCCCAAAGACCCTTCTTGGCCAAATTTTAATGTCTTAGGAGACCCATGATGGAGAACAGCATAATTTGGGAGGTGGGTCGAGGTTAGATTTCAGGTTTGAGTTTGTTTGGATCGATTTAGGCGACACCGGAGGTTTCAAGCCAGGAAGCTGCTGATAGATGGCCGTTGGAGACGGCGAATAGTGGGCGGAAATCCGGAGGTGGAAGTCCGAGGCTCGGGACCCGGAGGGCAAAAGGCGGCCGATGTGTGCTTATGGTTCAGGCTTGACAGCTTTTGGCATGGCGGGGCCTGCAGGCCGGGAAGACATGTCACGTCGGCCGCTGTGAGATTTTTGTTGCTTTAAATAGCGATGGTGAAGAGCGGCCCGGGGCCCGGAGGGCGGGAAGTCGGTAGGGGTCCGCCATCAAGGATGGTGGAACCGTCACAGACTTCCAGGAATGGAACTCTAGACGATCGGGCCTGGAAGGTGCCATGGTAGCGAGGAGTTTGGCAAATTTACATGGCAAAAGGAGGCTCGGGTTCCGGCTAACCGGGCGGACGGGGCAAAGATTCTGCCAGCAGGAGATCCACAGACTTCCGTGGACAGAATTCAGGGAACCGGGGCCTGGGGACGCAAAAGCTGTCATGTCGAAAGACCGGCCAACGACGGTAATAAGGCCGGGGTCCGGGGGCGGGAGGCATCAGCAAGTTTGTCGGAAGACCGCACAGCGAGAACGGAAAAAGTGGCAGGGAAGCCCACCGTCTGGGCCCTGAAGGAAAAATGATAGCCAATTTTAATCTCCCAAGGGTTTTTTAAAAGATCGAAGTGACAACGGAGCCTGGAGAGTGGGGCGCCGGGCGACGCTTGCCATTTAGAGAAGGCGGAACTTCGAGGGAACTCCGGAGACGGAACCCTAAGGGTCCGGGCCTGAGCAGAGCAAAGGACGCAGGCCAGGTTTCAAGCCATCACAGCGGAGTAGAGACTGGGAGCCGACAGTCGGGGAGGTAGGGTGGTTTGGCAGTTCAAATGCGGCGAAAGCTCAACGGAAGTTCGAGGGGGGAAACCCGACCAATCGGGGCCGGCGAGGAGAATTTCCATTGGTGAGTGTTTTGAAGTTTGAATTCCAACGGCTAAGGAGGGTTTCGGGCCTAGGAGGGACATTTTCCCTGCACGAAGAATAGCCGCGGTAGGGAGAGGTCCCGATTTGGCAAGGAGGGCATTTAGGGTGTTTGCTAGGTTTTTCGCCACATGGGTTTGGTGCGCGAATTGATGTTCTTCGATTTCATGCCACCCTAACTATTGGTTCATTTGATTAAATCTTTGAAAATCATGAAAAACATGTATGGGAGGGCGACTGATTACCTACCTCAAATACACAGAGCGGGGAGACATGAAATCTACTGGGGATCGACGGAGTGGAGTTGATGGTGATGATCGTGACGCTGTTGATCGCGGTGGGCTCTAGGTGATCACTTCTCAATTGGCTCTGATTCCTGCTTGTGAAAAAGACTTGGGCGGGTTGGGCATTTTTTACCCCAATTGCCATTAACACTCGCAATAAATGATCGTACAGCCGCTGGAAAGTTGGTGGAATTTGAATTAAGGTCGGCGGCGGCGGTGGCAATTCTGGGACCCGGTGGTTGGGAAGACGCGGCGTGATGACCGCCGTATGATTTTTTGGCAACTTTGAACGGTGGTGGCAAGGAGATGCCCAGGGCCCAGAGGGCAGGAAGCCGGTATGGGTCCGCCGTCGAGGACTACTTAACCATCACAGAGTTTCGGGAACGGAACTCCGGACGGTTGGGCCCGGAAGGTCCTGCGGTAGAAAGGGATAAACGAAAGCACCGGCAGGAAAAAAAATTAGGCAGGGCCCGAGGGGCGGGAGGCCGCCGAAGGCTCGCTGCAGGCGGACGGCGAGACTGGGATGAAAGTCCGGAAGCAGACTTCTAGGGCCCGGGGCCCATAGGGGCAGGTGCCGCCCCAAAAATTTTGCAAATGAGTTTTAAGCAGAGGGCTGCAGGGCAGGCCCTGAGGGGCGGAAAGACGCCCGAAGAACACCGCAGAGGATGGCCTTCGCAAAGGGGAAGCCCGAAAAGGGAAACTCGGACGCCCGGGCCCGGAGGGGCCCAGGGCCGCTTCAGGGCCAAAATGCCAGAGGGATTCCCCGAGGCCCCGAAGGGCATCAAAAAACCAAAAGCGGAGGCGTGATCGATTTATGATGGAACTTTGGAGCAACATCGACCATGCGGAACATCAAAAAAGAGGGGCACACAAAACGAGGCGGCCCCAAAAGACCCGACGAGGCGAAAGAACGGAGGGTCCCCGTTCTGAATGGGGCGTGTGTGCTAAGGGCACAACATAAAGGAAATTTTGGGGAGGTGAAATTTTGATATTTTGTAAATTTATTCCTAATACCAGTTAAAACAACAATCACTAATACTAATAAATTAGAGCAGTTAAAACAACAATCACTAATACTAATAAATTAGAGCTGAATATAATTTTATAGACTTTACCAGTTAAAACAGTTTTCTTTGATTAATGCTTTAATCATTCTACCCTAAACACAAAGCAGGAGACCTTTCCACCGCTTTAGCAAATTAAATATAATTTGATACATTCTTAGGGGAAGAAAATACAAACTTTTTTTGCGTTCAACAACTCAAAACAATCATCACTTTCTCTTTAACATTCAGCTTGACCGACATGTACAAACCCTCTGCTATTGCTAGTAATGATTTCATTTCTTTCCTCGTCATAGAACAATGCAGTCATATCTTCCAGAGCATCTTCAACGGTGTTTTGTATTAGTGTTGCATTAGGCCGATTCCTGCAACTTATAGCCACATCGTCACCAATCTCAGCGCGGCAATTCCCAGTCAAGCTGTCGCTAATTTTTATTAACGTTTTTCTTTTATCAGAAATTTTCTTGTAAGAAATAAGTAAGTCTTCATCATGAGTCAAATGAAAGTTACAACCAGCTATGTTAGAAGCAACCAGCAAGTGGTCTCTATAAGAAGCAACCAGCTCTCCTTTCAAATTCCATACAGAAACAGTCCCCGCTGTGATATGTCAAGAATAATCGTTTCTCATACAAGAAAATAAATACACAAGGCCATCTCTTCTTGAACTCTTTTTTGCCCACTTCAATCATCTTTTCATTCTGAACATCAACCATTTGCATGCATTCATTATCTTGTTTAACGAGTATCTTCTCGTGGAAGATGTCAACAAAATCAATCCTTTTATTGGGTAGTAATGCATGATTGATAGATTTCAAAACAACCCCATCCTCTACAGATAATATCTTTAGAGGAAGAATGCTTCCACAAGCAGATCTTTTTGATATTAAGAAGATTATACCAACAGTGGTCTTTATTTCTTCAATTTCTTTGTCAGATATGGAGTACAAGAGTGTATAGTTCTTCCAATCAAATACCTTGTAAGTACGATCATGAGCTGAAAAAGTAATAATTTTCCCATTGATATCATCAAACTCTACGATACCACGCATCTGGTTGAGCTCTTCTAATGTATTCGAGAGGGGTTGCTCTGTACTTCAATTATTCATTAACTGACACTGTAATGAGAGAATTATTCATCTTGTTATAGCGCATGAATTGAATTCGTTCCCGTGGACTTAAATTCAAGTAACAAAGCATTTTATTTGTGTGCCTATCAAGTGCAGCACAGAGACCTGACTTTGCCAAAGCAAATATAGTACTGTTAGCTGTAACTATTTGTTGAATTTCATCTCTACACCGATAACAAGTTTTAAACTCTTCCTGCAGCTGAAAATTTCGGAACTTTATCGGAGGATGAGCATTTCCGAAGGCCAACTTGTTACCAATCTCACGGCTTTGAAGTTCGTGAGGAATGTTGGAAATTTCTGAACAACGCTTCTTTTTCCCTTCCATTGTAGTATCGTAGAAACCTATAAAAAATCAAGAATTAATGCTGTTTCTAATCATATCATCTCTACTGACTTTTCAGATATTATATTCACTACAAAGTTGTGTATATTATTATTATGTTAAATTGTTCATGACAGAAATCTATTTCGTATCTAAATCTATTGAAAGTGTGTTTTTAATCTTGCTTTTATATTTCTTCTACAAATTGAATGGAACTTTGAGAATTTCACTCAATCCACTCTCTAACACTCGTAAAAAAATTTTAAAAATAATTTTCTCCTTTATTTTTTCCTATTGTTTATATACAATAGGGTAAAATCAAGGGCTTCAGGCAAAATTCACCATTAATAATTCACTATGGGAAAATTCATTGCCATGAATTACTGGTGGTGAATTAATTAATAATTCACTATGGGAAAATTCATTGCCATGAATTACTGGTGGTGAATTTTCCATAAGGTGAATTTGTCATGGTGGTAAATTTTTGTGTGGTGAATTTTTCCGTGGTGGGTTGTTGGCAGTGAATTGTTGGTGGTGAATTTTCCTAAAGCCAAAATAAAGGTGTAAAGCATGAATCAACACTATCAACCACCAACTACCTAAAACTCAAATAATGATCTAATCCAACAATGAAGTACAAATGAACATAGAATTGTTGGCCTTGAATTTTCCCCTTTATTTTTCTTCTATTGTTTATATAGGTGAATTTTCCTAGAGCCAAATTCAAGGTGTAAAGCATGAATCAACACTATCAACTACCAACTACCTAAAACTCAAATAATGACGCTAATCTAACAATGAAGTACAAATGAATATAGAATTGCTGGCTGTGAATTTTCCCATTTATTTTTTTCTATTGTTTATATAGAATAGGGTAAAATCAAGGGCTTTGAAAAAATCACCTTCAACAATTCACCGCGGGAAAATTCACCACCATTACA
>VDFB02074390.1:0-19857 GCA_007258455.2 Sequoia sempervirens
AATTCATTAAATGCCATTGACCCCTGTGTCCCCCTTTTAAAATGCGCAGAGGAAGTGATCATTCCTAGGCGTGGGGGTACAACT
The DNA here is from genome assembly GCA_007258455.2 of Sequoia sempervirens. NCBI lineage: Eukaryota > Viridiplantae > Streptophyta > Pinopsida > Cupressales > Cupressaceae > Sequoia > Sequoia sempervirens. The sequence continues at coordinate 85 of VDFB02074390.1, forward strand.
GAGAAACATAAAAAATGACTAAGTATAAACTCGGTCCATGAAGATAACCAAGACCAAAGCCAAAACCGAACTGAAGGATGGCAAGATGACCTGAGCTGAACTGATGATGATGCCACTACCACAAACAGACTTACTAAAAATAGCCAACTGCTATAAATAGTAAATCCACAACAAAACTCACAGAAAACTGAACTGAGCTGGAAGCAGGACTTACTGAGAATGGAAACCCTAGATTTAGCACATCTGAGTAGCCTACAGATTTCCGAAAATAGGCTATCAATCCACAAAGAGATCATTATTGAAAAGGGGACATTACAAGTGCCCCTGGAGGCCAGAGGCACCCAAAATTTTGGAGGCTCAAAAGTTAGAATTAGTGTTTGCCACCTCAAGGAGCTCCTTTTCAGTTTTGATCCTGCTCTTCAATGAAACTGTCAGCCAGTCTACTGGATACGTCAGTCAATCAGAATCAGTGATCAAACATAGGCTCCAATGACGTTTGCAAATGGAAATTTCAAAAACGTTTCTAAGTCTAGAGTAATGGCGCCCAAAGTCAAACTTTGACTTTTTGAACTCAAGTGCATTGGCCACCCTATAATGGAGGAGTTTTCGAACTCAACTTAAAATAATATTAAAACTCCAATTTCACTTCTAAGTCGACCTCTAAATGACTTAATTTTTATTGCATGTGGTGAATTTATCCGTGCATGGCTGGGTGGCGCCCATTTTAGGGTTTATTTTTCATCCAATTAACTGAATTTGGGGTCCAATAATATTATTGCGTCTCGTTTTAGGGTTTTGCATGCAAGTTGACACCTTGACTCATGAAATTTATTTATTAAGGCATTTGGGCATCCATTATTCTCATTACAGGTTGAAGGCAAATACATATTTCCTCGTGCAAGCAAGATCTAAAGGCGCTATAGGTGATATTTTTCAGTATTCTTTGCAGTGCCAGGTCCAGATTGCTCAAAGGAATTATTTTCCAGACTTCATCTTTTCAGTGCATGCATTCCAGACTTCATCATACAAAATTCAAGGCTAGGCGTCATTTTCAGAGGCAGAATATAATTTCTATTTTCTCTTAAAATTCTTCTATCCTTGTCTTAGGTTTTCTCTCGCATGTCAAAGTAAATGGCATCTTTTACAGAATCTGGTCATCTATGTTCACTCGGTGCAACATTGGCAGCAAAACCCATGTTCCAGAATTTTTCGATAAAATTGCCCCACTACTTCTCATTTTGAAGTACTGTGCTTTTTTCGAAGATTCTTTTGCATGCAGGTCAAAAAGTCAACTTTTTCAAAAACGAAGAATCTAGGTTCACTCAGCTCATTGGCGCCTACAAAACCCATGTGCCAGGTTTTTTCAAGAAAATTGCCCTCAGTGCCCCTACAGCACCTGCAGCTTCTATCTGAGAAGTCTTTGCATGCCTTAGTAAAACTCATTTTTTTGAGTTTCTGACAATCTAGGTTGGCTTGGAATTTCATTATCTACAAAACCCATGTTTCAAAAAAATTCTTAAAAATTTCCCCTCAACTAGCTATTTTTAGCCTCATCAGGGGCCATTTTTAGCCTTTTTTGAAGTTTGTCCGAACATATCCGACTTCCCAATCAAAAATCTAGTTTTTCAAAATGCAATTCAGCCCAATCGAATACAAGACCAAATCGGTCTTAGTTCATGACTTTTTGAAAACCTTTAACACAAACTTGGGTCACGTTTATCCAATGATTAAATTGAGCACGTTGGAAGGCATTGACAGTACAACAGTCAAGCATCTTGATTGTTCCGGATTGTTGGCAACAACCTCTATTCCCATCACAGTGTTTGATCTCGAATTCGTCATTGCATGCATTAAGCATTACGACTCATCTACATGACAAATTCGATCAGCTGATGGGCGAGTAATCTGCAGCCTCAAGTCGAGAGATGTCGAGAAGTGCTTTGCCATTCCACCCCATTCAGATAATTGTGTCATAGTCATGGAGGAATGTGACAGGATATGGCAGGTAGATAAGGAAAGATCTCAAAGGAAGGTTGCTCAAAGGTGGCTAAAAGAACAGAAAACCAACCTACCAAAGAAGCCTAGGCGTGGAGAGTTCAAGGGCGAGATAGCTATTCTAATTACCTTGCTTATCTAGATTACAAGTCAAGAACAGGCTTATATCTTTCGACCTTGGATGTTTTATATCATCTCCCAGATTATCAATAATAAGGAACACTTTGACTAGGCTATGTTGATCAGTGAGTTCTTCACTAGCAAATCACAAGATTTCTTAAAATCCACGAGTTTCATATGGTTTCTTATTTGGTCTACTTAATTGCACTCCAAGGCAATTTTAGAACTTTGAAGACCATTGAAACTCTTGGCGTTTAGCATGTGCATGAATACTTCCCACAATTGGAGTTCTCAAAGGTTGAACAGGATTTCAAGCAGGGGAATGACCATTTCTTGATGAAGACAATCAGAGACCTTGATAATGAGATGCACATAAGGGTTTCGGCGGAGGCAAAATCAGCAATGGAGAATTGGGCAGATTGGTTTATCCAGTTTCCCACATTCACCTATATTCAAGTGTATGGTTACACGAGAGAGCCTTTGATGCTACCAAGATACTCGTCAAACAAGGTCTTGTTCACGGAGTTCTTGAGACAGGTTCACAAGGTTCATACTTTTCTTTGCAATCGGCACAAGCAAGCGTTCACTTTTCCATATGGACTGGGCATATACAAATGCAGGACTGCAGCTGATTGCAAGTTGATGAGCAACGAGTTGTCGAAACTCCATCTCAAGTACCTCAGCGAAAAGCGCTCCTATGATCCTCTGGGTCTCTATGCAGCTTGGTTGGAGAAAAGTCATTCACACAAACCAACTCTTGAGGACTTTTGGGTCAACTGCAAGGATGAATTCGAAGTACGCAGGCGTCACTATTGCAGACTTACTCTTCCTCAACTTGCTGATTTCTTATCGGAAGACGTTGAAGGTTTGTCAAATGATGACAAAGAGGTGTTACTTAGCACATTCGTCAAGGATCGAGTTGCTCACCAGCCGCTTCGACAACTGGATTGGTACGCCAGAGAGAGTACTTCAGTGGAGGACCTATCAAGAGGAGTGGTCAAGACTAGCATGCATTTCTTGGACAGCAAGAGGAGGTGAAAGGTAGTTTCAATAGCAGAGCCACCAGTGGTGTTTTCTTCACTACCTTCTACATCAAGGTCAAAACCTAGAGTTAAGGCCATAATGCATCCACCTGAAGGTGTCAGAGTTAGTGGAAACACGAAGAGAAAAGCAAGTCAACAATTGCAGGTTGAGAAGGTGCTAGAAGTTCTAGTGGAGCCATGGTACAAGTTGAAGCCGAGGTCTTCATCTCCTAGTTTGCCATTTTCTCCTCAGTCTCCTCCCATTCAAATTGATTTAGAGCCAGAATCGTTAGTTCATGAAACCTCAGTGCCAATTAATTCACCAGGAGTCTAACAGCTACAGCAGTTTCGCCCAGAGAAGTTAACATTGATCACTTGTGTTGGCTTGAGAAGACTTTGGGTAGAAGGAGGCGTAAGCCTTCCTATTAGTTGGATCTTTCAAAGTTTGGCAATCCCTATTAGGACACATCCAACAAGAAGATCAAGAAGCAAGTACACATAGAAAAGAATCTTGAGGCAGAGATCGTTGTTGAGGTTGCCACACCACCAAAGGGCAAGAATTTGGACGAGGTTGAAGTTGGTGATTTCACCTTCGTCAAAACTAACCTTGGCAGGAGCACTCAGCATGTGGATGTGAGCCTTTTTAAGGTTGCTGCAAGTAATCTTGAGGACCGAGTCATGAGGGACGGAGAAGACAAAGCAGCCCTCAAGGCTGAAAATAAGCAGTTGCAGTGATACATTTCAGATCTTCATGGGACCTCGAACGTTGCAGCTATTCTTCCTCAACTCCTAGAGACACCTGCAGATCAACAAAGGCTAAGGCTAGGTCGATTAGTCAATCATGGAAAGCTCTTGGAGAACTGGATCAAAGATTTCATTGTTGCAAGCAGATACCTTCTTTCAAAGTTGTATCAATTAAGGTACAAGGCTCATGATCTTCGTCAAGGAATCCAACAGCTTGAGTTGACTATGGCAGAGGCAAACTGAGAGATTTGGTTCTCGTTTCTCAGTTGGAAGTTGCATACGATGTTGTTGTAGCAGATGAAGATAAAAGAAAGGTTTTTGCTTGGAGAGAACACCACCTCTTTAAAGTGGAAACCTATGAAAGAGTCTCTACAAAGTTGGCTGGAATCAAAGAAGATGTTGTCGGTGCTCTCAAACTTGTAAGCGGATTTGTCACCCAGATCCTGTGCCATTATCTTCGTGAAGATGGTACCTACACTGATCTCGATGTTGTGCAAACTAAATTCCAGAATTTGGTTCATAATGGTCTTGATGGTGATCCTGTGGCGTCCAAGTTGAGTCACTTCTCAGTGAAGTCAACTAGTTTCAACAAGGTAACTAAAGAGTTCAAAGAGTGTCAGAGAATGATCAAGGATGGAGAGAAGGCGTTGAGCAGACAGTCTATCATCTTGGATAGGATCAGAATACCTGAAGATGAGGCAGTTAATGAGTTCCTAGAGAAGATGATTGCTCATGATGGCTTGGAGTAGAGAGACAGTTGGATCCCACAGTTTTCCTGAGAATAGAATCAAAGGTAGCAATCAACTCAACATCACTCTTGAGTTTAGATTGTTGATATCATGCATCCTTGGGGATATCTTCCGTGGAGGTGGAACTTTTAGTTAGGATTTAGTTGACTAATGTTAGTTATCAATTAACTCTCATATCAATAAGGACTTGAGTGTTGCAAAGTCCATTTAGTTTAGTTTTAGTTCAGTTAACTGATGTAGTTTTTCCAATTAACTGTTAGGTTGCATGCATTTAGACTTAAGAATAAACGCTTGCATGCTTGCAAGACTGATGTTAACTCAAGGAGATTTTGGGTTCCTACTCGCCCGAGATTCTATAAATAAAACGCACATATTTACAACTTTTTGTTGGCGTATTTGTACCCACACCGTTGCAATATTGTTATTATATTGCTTGTTCACTTTGTTTAATATAAAATTTTGGTTGATGGATTCATTTTGACTGTGTTAGGTCCGGGGTGTTGTTTTAATATCACTGACATATCCACACCTTGGATAGGGTTCCTCCTCCTTAGAGATTCAGAAGCCGGGAATTATCGTTTGATATTGTTATTAACAATTTTTTCTTTCATATCTACACCTGGGAGAGGGTTCCTCATCCTTAGGAATTTAGAAATAAAGATTATGCGTTTGAAAGTGTTGTTGCCGGTAAAGCTACTTTTCAGCCTATACCCCTCGGATAGGGTTTTTTCTCCTCCTTAGAATCACGAGAACTAAACTGCTTGGTTTGATGTTGTTTCCAATAACTTTATTTCGATACACCTGGGATAGGGGTTCCTCACCGGGAATCTTGATATAAGTTTATTGTCAACTATTCCCGCCGCCCTAGTCCTCAAAACATCGCTGCGGTAGATTGATTTTAAAGCGTTAACCTAGTTGTAGTTAAGACTGTAGTTGGAAACCAAATGTTGTACCCCAAATAAATTTTTTGGCATTGTATTGATGAATCGCGTTAGAAATGCATATGAAGTCGTTTAGGTCAAAACCAATCATGCTTGGTGGGTTTTGTCAAAGTACCGCGTGCAAAAGTCTGAAAATTTAGAAAATTAGGTTTTAGCTATTTTGAGGGAAATGAAAATAGGACCTTCCGAAATGATTGAAAATGATTTTGATAGGCTTAAAAGGCTTCACGATCACATTGGTCAAGTCAGAATCATCAAAAGACACGTTTTACTCTGGTGGGTCTATTTCTCTTTTTCAGGAACGAAGTTAGGAGCTCCACAGCCATTAATGGCAGATTGGCCAGTACTAGGTGCTGAAAGCTAAGCTTCAAAAGCTTCAACGACGCAACCATGGCGGAAAAGGTCGAAAAAGATGCTGTTTGACGAAGGAGATTCCTGAAAACGAAAAAGGTCAAAATTTGACTAACTCTGGAGATGTTACGAAGGGGAGATTGCTCACATGTTGAAAAGGCGCCTTTTTCAAGCAGGGGCGCCCATGATCTTTGAAGGTCAAATGAAGTCAGTAAGATCATCCGAAGCAGTCATTCTCAACGTTTGATTACTGGCTCAACAGTGAAACAAACATCCAAATCATCTGATGAATGGATCGTAAGCGGCTGCTGACAAAGCAAAAAGAGGCAGTTGAGGAACTATCAGGAAACCACAGATAAACGATGAAGTTCTAAGAAAAAGAGCCTTTTCAAAAGAAAGGCGCCCTTTCTTTTGGACTTCCAGATGCTGACCAATGACAAAAGGCTTCCTTTGATAACCTTCTCAGCTCAAGCAAATCTCGGAAACGCAACTGCAAGCATCAATACCTGACAGAGCATTCAACGGATAATCTGGATCAAAGTAGGCAACTTGTCAGATGAAAATAATCAAGCTAAAAGGCAAAAGCGCCCTTTTCAAGGAGGGGCGCCCTTGGATAAAGGAACCCTAAACTGAAATCCAGGTTTTCTAAAGACAGTCATTTTTGGCGAAGCAGAGCTGGGTACCTGATGAGACATCAAGCGAAATCATCTGACTCTCCGATCAACGAGAAATCCAGATCAAGGCACGAGAGGTCATTTCAGAAAGCTGAAGAAAGAAGATTGAAAAAATCACTAAGGCACTGGCAAAAGCGCCTTTCCTTGGGAAAGGCGCCCATTCTTTTGGAGCCCTAAACTCAGCTTTTTATCATCATCTCTCCCAGGCACTTCTCTTCAGTTTGGATCTAGCTCCGCAGTGAATGTGTCCGTGACGTCTCAGGATCAACAGACAACGCTAGATTCAGGATCAAACAGAGGGTTTTCAGGAGAAAAATACTTGAAAAACTTGCAAAAGACCAAAAGGGACGCCCAAAAGAAGTCAAAGGTCATTTGTTAACTAAAGTCAAAAGCTTTTGAGTTAAAGTTGGCTAAAACGCTCCACGATTGGTGGAAATCACCTTTTCAACTTTAGATCAAGCCCAAATCACTTTTTGAGCTTGTGTTAGGTCCCCACATTTGTGGATCTGAAGCTTAAACATACATATTCAAGGGTAATCCTTTCATTATTTCATTGCGAGGTTGATGATCAAGAACAGCCACAAGCTCACGGGGCGCCATTGATAGATCGAACAAGGTTTTCATCCGTTCAATTTTTCTTCGCGGTCGAAGCCGAGGAAAGAGGATTGCTATTTGAGGATTGGACCGAGTTAGATTTTTGAGAGAATCGGATAAACTTCAATCCATCTTACATCTACTTCCTCTCTTCTTGTCTTAGGTTTCTTGCACATTTTCAAAAGATTGGCGGGCTACATCGGATCGATCAAAGCGGGTAGATCGATGTTTTCGGGAGGAACCCATCTGCGCCAAATTTCAAAAATCGGCGCCTTGCTGCCCCATTTTAGGGTTTTAGAAAATGTTTGAATCAAATTCTAAGGAGTAGGTTTTGTTCGGCATTGAAGCACAAACAAAACCCATGTGCCAGATTTTCCGGAAAAATATACTTCGGCGAGCTATTTGAGGTTTTTGAAGTTATGCGAACCGTCCGTGTTTACAGTCAACAGGTGAGTTCTTCTTCGCAGAATGACAATTTGGCGTCCTTGGACTCCAATTGAACAACTAGACCTTGCACCAGCAACTCTCCAACCAGATCTTACACACATTGCTGGAGAGCAAACGAACATCACCAACAGTCTGCAGATCTTTATCTTTGAAAAGAACACATCTCCCGCTCAGTGGAGACCTGCAGCAGTTACTCTGGACGAAGAAGTAAGAAAGACTGATCTTGCAACAAAAAGACCAATATTACCATCTCCCGCGTGGTAGTAAGCACCTTGACTTGCCAGCTGCGAAGAGATCATTCCAAGCACGAAGCCGCCAAAGTTACCAAGAGCAATAGCTTGCGCAAGAAGAGATGTCGTGTCATCAAAGCATTGAATATCCGGAGACGGAAGAAGTCAACACATAGATCAAGGAGCTGTTGACCAGAAATGGTGAAATGAGAAAAGCTATAAATGCACCAAAGAAGGACGTCCTACCCTCCAAGTGGCATTTATGATACTTGAGTTTGACTTGATGCCTCTTTCCAAGTCAACTCAAGAAGGCATTAAATGTAGTTGGAGTTAACTTGATGTCCCTTTCCAAGTTAACTCCATATCCCTTAAATCATGCATTGTCAGATCCCACGGATTAAGGATGTCTAATCAGCTTCCATAATTTGTGGATCTTAGATCTCCACTAAATGTGGATGTCTATTTTGGAGGGATACTTACATTAAAGTTCACCTTTAGTTTACTTTCAGTCAACTGAAGTAGTTTCCAGTTGTCTCTTTATTTACTTTCAGTTAACTAAAGTAGTTTTCCAGTTAACTGTCTGTTCCCCTTTCATAGGAATAAATCTTGCTAATTGATTGGCAAGAACTCATTATTAACTCAAGGAGATTTTGGGGTTGCCCACTCCCTTGAGTTCTATAAATAAGAGCCTTGGGCTCATTATTTGTTTAACTTTTACTTGCTATGCAAAATTGCTGCGCCATTGTTGCCAACAGCTTTGAAAGCGAATACTTGTTCACTCTTGGATGAGAGTTCGTTGGACGATTGTAATTGTGCGTGATTTCGTGCCTTTGCTTTCCCAACTTTTGTAGTTCGTTGATGAAGCTTTGAAGAGGAATATCAGAAGGCGTTTTCATTTTGATCATCTTATTTGAGTTATGTCTACGTCTTGTGTTTAATAGCTTGTTGTCTCATTTCCCTCCTCGGATAGGAGTCCCTCCTCCTTGGATATTTGTTATTGACAGTTATCGTTTGATGTTGTTTAATGTGTTGACTTCCAAGCTATACTTCGGATAGGAATCCCTCCTCCTTAGCAAGCTAGTTAGCCAAGGCATCGTAAATCTGTTGTTTCTCGTAAACTATTTCCTAGACCATACCTCGGATAGGAGTCCCTCCTCCTTGGCAGGTCTCAGATCTAGTTTACCGTGTAGAATGTTTGCTTGTACCAACCTTATCCCGGTGTATACCCGAGAGTTCAGAGCCTCGGTCATATTCTCTGGAGACGGCGAATTCAAGTGATCCAACCATCCCATTCCCGCCCCTTTACCCTCATGCTCTATTTACCTTTAAGGTATTGAATGGATAGAAACTAGTTAATTAAGTAGTTGAGATCTCGCGGCTTGAGAGAAAAGCAGCTCACGGCGCGTGTGTTTGTGCACCCTTGTGTCTCACGCGGCTGAAGCATAAAAGAAGATAGGAACTTTAGTTAACATTTCCCTTCCTTACGCATTGCTCCCAGCAGAGAGGGACTTCTCCTCTTTAAATAACGAAGAAGTGTTGCAAAACATTTGAAATAGCTGAACGTTTACAATCAGCACTCGAGAGGTGCTAATTTAAAAGCAGCCAACACCAAAAACCTTAGCTGCAATGTATTGGGTTTCTTAACCTTGTGCCTCTACTAGCTGAGTCAAAAAGATAGGATTTTAGAATACCTTACTTTTTTACGCATATTAGCAAAAGAGGGAGATTCCCCTCCTAATTCAAAGAGCAGTTAATACTGTGCATAGCTATTTGTTGCCAATATGCACTCCAGAGGTGCAAATTGTAACACCAACAAAGAAACAAGACCAAAATTTGAATGCATACTTAGGGCCACCAACCAGTCAATTCTTTGGTTCTATGCATATGATTCCCGCTGCCATTAGAATTTCTGATTTCTTATATTCAAGGTTGGTATCGCTAATCCTTGTCTCTTGGATGAGAATCAGATCTTCATTGCCAGTAATGATTTATCTCTGAGAAATCTCCATGTTTTCTCCACCCCTGTCCCTATCACATTCCAAGAAAGCTTATTCCAAAATTGGACAAGCATCTACTTTAGGATAAGAACTTTCCCCACGGCCGCCCAAGTTTCACCAATCAGGTGAAATCTATCTATTTCGAAGAAAGTTACAAATGGATGATCTCCATCTGTTCTTCAGTATTCTGGATTACATAGAGGTGAACACCACTCCCTTTTTAACATGCTTTACCCTTTTATCGCTGGTTTCAAGACAGCCATCTCTATTTTCTTTTTATTGATGTCCCAATTCATCAAATCACATCCCCTAAATCTCTTCACAAGTAAGGAGACTTTTATGTTCTCATGTGGGATCCTTATCTATAAAGCATGGAGGCATTCTGAACAGAAGGACACATTCTTTAAACTATATTACCAGATCTGTCTGTGCTGTTTACAACCAGATTAAGTGACTCAAAAGCATTTGAGACATTTCTGTTGTTATAGTGGATCCTTATCCATACAGCATGGAAGCATACTGATAAGAAAGGCCGGACTTTTACAATTTACTACCAGATTTTTTTGTGTTGTTTTCAATCAGATTCAATGCATCAAAAGCATTTGAGACTTTTCTGTTCTCGTAGCAGGTTCTTATCTATTTGGCATGGAGGCATTCTGATCAGAAGGGCCCACTTTTTTACACTATAATACTATATTTTTCTATGTTGCTTTGAGCCAGATCCAATGCCTTAGAACTTTAAAATCATTTGGAATTTCAAAACATACCTTTTTGTCAACTTGGTTCCCTGTCATTGAACTGTATGCCTTGTTTACTTGGATTTGCTGATCTTTTTCCATCATGTGGACTTCAGCCAGGATTTGCCAATCTCAAGTGACAGGTTCTCTGCCTGACTCTTCTGCTTCAATTAGTTGATTTTGAGTGGTATTGGTGCTGATGGTAGATGAAATATCGTAAGGGTATATTTTTGTAGTTACCTGTTGATCTCGTACCATATTTTGCTAGATCCAATATGATTCTCAATTCTATTGAGCTTAGGTTTATATAGATCAATGCTAACACAGATCAGGGCACAGTTCAGTATCACTTGCCACAAATTCAATTCTGATGCGGTAATAAATTCTCCTATGGTGTTGAATCATTTCAAATTTGTAGAAGTGTACTCATACCCAGACTGGAAATGTAGTAGAAAGCTATTCTGTTGGATTGAAGCAGGGGTCCAATGTTACATGAACAAGCCCAATTTATTCATGAACCAAGGGCCCTGTTGCAAAAACTGTGCCATTCTCTGCTTTAAAAGATTAAATTGCAACAAATTGCCCTCTGCCATTATCAAGATATCAATCACACATGTTGGCTTCCAGTATGCTTGCTCCCTGAATGTCTTCAGTCCAAGGTAAGATGACATTAACGCACAAATGAGGGATTTTTCTTTCTGAATCTGCAATTGTTGCTCAACCTCTTCCAGGGGCAATCAATCTTTGGAGGCTTTTTCAACCTCTTGATAACATCCATTGCCCATCTTGTCCAGATAGTTGGGCTAAACTGCTGTATTTGGCATGAAGTTGCAAAACGCTGAGCAGATCATATGTAGAGATCTGTAATGTCCCCTTCTCAGCAGTGATCATTTCTGTTGACCGTTGGCCTATTCCGGAGACCCGTAGGCTGTGCGGATGGTGAAATTAGGGTTTCCTAATTTGGTGGGGTCTTGCTTGGAGTTAGAGGATTCTGTTTCGCGGATTCTTTCTGGGTTTGAGCTTGGCGATGGTGTATTGATTTGGCATTAAGACAGCTTAGCGTTGCTATTTTTATTAAATTCACATTTTTAGCAATGGTCGGTTTGGAGTTCGATTGATTAGGCTTCTTACTGCGGTTGACTGACTGGCACTTCAATTCTTGGCCTTGTGCGCAATTTTCAGTGGAGAGATAAGTATTTTATTATAATATTATTATTTTAATATTATACCCTTTTGCCTAGCAGTGCAACTTTAAGTTGTTTTTAAAAGGGGGACTTTGAGGGTCTAGGCGTCATAAGATGATAAATTATATTTTTTAATGTCAAATTTTTGAGACCTTGAAATGGACGCCCCTTTTGAGAAATGAAGTTTATTTTAAAAAGTGAAATATTTTGTGGAGGAAAAAGGACGCCTTCTTTTGGAGGGAAAAGTGGAATTCGAAATTAGGGTTTTGGGGCGCCCTCTGGAAGCTTCTAGATGTTTCTCTCACTTCTATTTAATCAGGCCTCAGCTCTTCATTTGGCATCTTCTGTCTACTACACCGTTATGCTGCTGGATTGATTTCAGGCACTCGCTTCGAGGAAAGCACACCTCCTAGCATTGGCTCACCTTCTTGCTTGAAAGATAGCAACTAGTTGAGAGGTTAGCTTGTAGTTGAGTGATTTCATATTTCAGTTGTGTGGTTTGCATTTTGGAGTTCTAGTTTGTGTTTTTGTCATATTTCTGATGTTGCTGAATGTCATTGAAGAATGTAAGAATTGCTCACAAGTCAGAAAATAAAAATGTTTTCATTCTGGGTATTGCATCTATCTGTTTGCCAATATAGGGCGACCTTTCTAGCTAACTTTCAGATTTTAATTGTGAGTCTTTATTTTTATTGAGTAAAAATCGCCCTTGCTGCTGGGCCGTACCATTTAGGGGGTGTCTTGGTATGTGTGCAAATCAATGAGAGTTATTTATAGTGGTTTTGAGCTTTCACATTGGGCGCCTTCATCATATAAGCAATCTGCACTTCATCTGGTGTCAATAGGATGTGATTTGAGCAAGTTATGAACATTTAAGTGGATATATTGTTGCAGATTTTCATCGTTCTATGTGCAGGTCTGATACAGCAGATTTAAGATAGTTGTTCCTTGGTTGAGATTCAAGTATTGGACATCAAGTTTGATATTGTGAATGCTTACTAATCATATGCAGCTTGGAAAGACATAACATTTCTGTTTATGAGTATTTTCTATCTTATTGTAAGCTGTTAGTAGTACTATCAGCATTCCAATCTTATATCTCATTTCTCTAAATTGTAATTCCCACTGAAGAAGTGGAAGAGGCTGGCTTGCCGCCTTTTACTTTCTTGCATTGTAATTTCCTAAGTCTCCGCCATATGGTCGCCTCTGATCCATCACGGATTGAGTAGCACATACTTGGTGTTGAGCTACATTTTCCAGTATTGCAATAGATAGGGATCCTCTGACCAAATGCTCGTCGTTCACCGGCGCATCTCTGGTTAGAGTTCTTGTTCAGCATTTACTTTGAGATCCTCTGACCAATGCTAACACCTTGCCCGCATCGGGATCCTGGTGTACATCCTAGTTAGAGTTACTTTCTGCATCGTTCTGGTTTATGCTAACCTTAACGGGTGCGTGTTACACATTGTAATCATTTGTGAAAAAACAAAAATTTGGTCCAGTTCATTACATCTATGTGTTATCTTTAACCACAACGCTTTGAAGAGGGCTAGGTAGGTGAGGAGGAGGCATGGCGTTGGAATAGGAACATTAAAAATGTAATTGGCTAAAATGTGTTAATGCTATAGAAATGAGCGAACCATGAAAATGCATTGCCCCAACTGGCTGTCACAACCCACAATCATTGTTAGCTTGAAAATCACAAAATTCATCAAATATTGAGGATAGGCTAAAAAAAGTTGAATTCCCAGACTTTATTCTGTCAAACATCAAAAACTCAACTTTTGTCTTCTACCTCCTGCATCATATTTTGGTTTCACCCCACCCTCTATTTTTTCCCATGTCCCACCATGCTCCTATTTCTCCCATCTTATTTGAGATATCAATATATGAACCACAAAATCGCTTCATTGTCTTATCCTTCCAGCATTTGTGCTCCCATTCAAACTGACATACTTGCTCCTATCCATACACTCTTGGCTTGCAAAAATGGTATTCTGTTTTTTTCATGTACATTGTGATTGTACTTCATGGTTGTTCATGTAATGCCCCTTCCTTAGGCGTTCAGATCTGATGCAGAGGTTGACCTATTACGAGGGTTTCCATAGGTTAGCAGTATGGATAGGGGACCTATTTTGAGGTTGTGGAACCTTGCTTGGAGTTGTTCGAGCCTTTTAGAGTCAAGTTCAGTTGATTAAGCCAGGGATAAATTGGAAATAATAAAGTTGGCTTTAATGGAATAGTGAAAGGTGAATAGTAACAACAAATTAGAAAGTGAATAGTGAATAGTGCACCCCCATCCTAGAACTTAAGTTGTTTTAAAGGGGCCAATTTCACAATGTAAAATTAGACCCTCAATGTTATTTTATGAATTTTTAGGCCAAATAGTAACCCCAAAAAGGGTTGACCCCTCTTGGTGAAAATAAAAAGGCATTTTTGTCTATTTTGGATTCATTCTTATGACTTCAATTTGAGAGCAGCAGCAAACTTGAGGGTTTGAAGAGCTTGGAGCTTCCAGGAACGCAAACTTCTGAGAGAATTTGGAGATTTGGACGAAAACCCATTTCTCCTGGTGATAGGATTCAACATTATCCAGCTTCAGTGTGGAGTTGGCAGCATTATTTGGGGTTATAATTGCAGATCAATCCATTTTGAGGACAAAAATTCGCATCAGATTGCAGATCAGTCTTTTTAGAGGACATTTCTACCATCTTTCAGCAGTTGCACAGGCAGCCACACCTTTGTTTGGCATTTGGGCTTCAAAACCTAAGTGCTAGGTGAAGTTTTTGAAGTTTTGGAGCTGAGAAGTTTCATACAGTAGTGGCACAACTCCTCTCACACCTGGAAACGAAGTGGGTAGTCATTTGTAGAGCTGGGAGAGTTCGAATTTGTTGTATCAGGGTTATATCAGACCTGAAATTCCAGTTGCAGCCTTGTAAAAAGTCATTTTCTGGTCTTTGGATGAATGGGTATGTTGCAATTGGCCCATATCTATGTAATTTCAGTCTTTTAATTAATAGAATCATCGCATGTTTGGTTATTTTTCCTTTATCAGCATTGTATATGTCATGCAATTCGCATAAAACTCCAAAAAACATAAAACACAAACAAAACAAAACCCATTCTATATGCTGGTCAAGGACTTCAAGGAAAACCAAAATCAAAATATTCAGATCAGATTTGAGGAAGGAATCTTTCAGTGGTATCAGAGCCATAATCCTGCTAGCCAGTTGGGTAATGATTGTATTCAATTGGTGTGAAATCAGTTGTGCACCAGTCAGTTTGGATTTGGTTTTCAATTGAGACAGCAAAAAAGGTCATCATGGCAAAGTTGTTTGGCAATAAACAGGCATGGAAAGAAATTGAGCAAACACAATACAAGACCATACGAAAATTGCAGCATTTAAATGATTCACTTTCAAGGTTGGGACTCTCTAAAGGATCATCCTCATTTTCTACTAGCAAAAATCCAACAACACAAGACAAAGAAGCGGCGGTGATTAGCATATTTGAGGAGTATAGCATTCTTCCTCAATGTGTTAAGGAGAATTTTCCTTTCAAGGACTACATGGACATGCACCCGAATCTTTGCCACAAGACTGAGCATGTAAGGAAGGAATATCACACTATAGCTTATGAATTGCTTAGAGAATCTTCACATATGGTTGATACAACTCTTCATGAGAATGATTGGGTGTCTTTAAGTTCCAATGAGGTGTGCAAAAATTTATATGATGAATTTGATAAACATGCTGATTTGAATCAAGAAGGCATTAGGACAGCCTTGGGTAATGATTTGTCTACATCATCCTTGCAAGAGGTCTCACAACAGACTCCTACATTAGAGGCTAGCATAGTTCATGTTAGTGTTTTGGATAGCAATGGTATGAACTCTTTGGGTGGTCATAAAGCATCTTCTAGTGTGATAGTTGATTCCAATAATGTCACATCACCTACACATGAAGAAAAATCAAAAGATAGCAAAGACAGCATCGGGAAAGAAGGAGAGCTAAAGGTGCAAGAACAAGGAAAGGAAGAGGAATCACTTGCTTGTGATCTTCAGTCTACTAGTGATCATGTTCAATGCAAAAATCAATCATTATATGGGAATCCTAAAAAGTTAAAACTTTGGATCACGAGGAGACACCTATTGCACCATTGAGTCTTCATTGTGATCACCAAGTGGGAGAGATTACAGTCATGGATCAGCCCATTAGAGATGTTGTAAACATGATACCTAGGTGTGAAACCTATTCTGAATTTTGCAACTACAGTTATAATCATGAGGTAGCATCCAAATCATATAAAGATGACAATGCTATAGAGTCTTCCAATGTTAGCACTGAAGTTTTGTGTGTTAAACATGAGGAATGTATTGTGGATTCAAGCCACAAAGGTTCTGATTTTATACATCATACCAAGGTAGATGTCAAGAGAACTCAAGTCTTGTGTGACGGTTGGTTACAAAGAGCTAAGAAGGCAAAGTTGTTGGCTGCCCAAGCAAGACAGCACCTTAAAGAAATCAAGGAACAAGTCAATCACATAGATCAAGCAAGACAACGAAGAGAAGCCTATCTTCGATCATTATTTCTTCCAAGGGAAGAATGTGTAGAAGTTGAGCATGCAGAGGAAGAGCGTCTTGAGGTAAACAAACAAGAAAAACATGTAGATGAGTATGAACAAGAGCAGAAGCATGATGTTTGGGTATCTACTTTGCATCATGAAGTTTATGAATTTCCTCTTTTGGAGAGCCCCTTGAAGGCTCAAAAAAATGATGATATGGGTTACACACTTGATGGATCAGCCACAAGTGCTATATCCATTTGTGTTGAATGGAACATTATTGGTTTCATTATGGTTAGTCATGCATCATCTCCAATGGAAGGACAATCGCTATGGACATATGAAGCATTTTCCTTGCGAGAGCTGATTAGGGGAACTAGGTGGTTTCTTACTAAAAAGATCTTGCATTTTGATAATTGTTGGTTTGTCTTGCATACCACACCTTGGAGTTTACTAGTAAAGGAAAACATATTAGTTATGGAGGAGTATGAGGGACAGCCTCATGATGAAACTAAAGAGCATGATCATGAATGATCAACACTAGAACTAGTAAATGAAGGTAACAAAGGTTCTAGAATCTCTGATCTTTCAAGTGCTCCAAGGTACAATTCATTTGTCTTCAAAGGAAAATTATTTGGTTGCAAGGTTTTGGCACTATGTGATAGTGGAGCTACACATAACTACATTGGCGATGGTTTGGTAAAGAAAAGAGGTTTACATTGTGAAGATTTTGAGGGGTTTGATGTGACTATAACAGGTGGGCTTACTATTCTTTGCAAGAAGAAAGTGAGTAAGCTTGGCATTATCTTTGGTGAGTACACTCTTTGTGATGACTTTTATGTACTTAATTTGAAGGACAAAGAAGTTGTAATTGGTATGTAATGGCTACATTCTTTACAAAGGGTCATCCAAGATTTACAAGAAATGGAGTTGAGTTTCCTACATGATGGAAAACACATTATTATGAAAGCTCTCAAATATCATTGCCTCATCAAACAGCAGCCAAATCAATGATAGCTTTGGGTCATGATTTGTTTCATGAAGGCATACATTATGCATGTGAAGAGAATTGTATTGAACCAACACTTGATAGGTATGTTGAAAGGGATGACAAGTTTCTGGATTGGCATGACATTATATCTGATTTGTTGAAGGGCAGCAGCTCTATGGTTCTGTTTTCTCATGAGATTAGCATGCTAACGCCTTTGAAGGACAGTTATTTGTGGTCTACTAATGATGACATACAAAATTGGAGTGTTGGATATGGTAATTCTGTCAAAACATGGGGCGCTACACAATCTGATTTGGTATATCAGATTTTTGAAGGTTTGGAAGAGACACAAGAGAAGTGTAATATTTAGCTAGAGAGGGCAAAGAAAGCTAAGTTAGTTGTTGGCCATGCAAAACAGTGTCTAGAGATGGTAAAAAGAATGAGGTTAGCAACTTTGTGCGCTCATCCTGGGCCGGCCATTGATGTTGTGCAAGAGTATGATTATCATGATGAAGGTAACTCAGTTTTGCATGAGGTATTAGTTCCATTTTGGTGAACTAAACCAGCCTACTCATGTTTTTGATGGTGCCTTCTTATGGGGGTACATGGATGATTTGATAGTTTATCTTACATTGATTCCTTTTGTTAGGCTGGTGTTGTGACGTTTTCACACATCGCCCCATTCAAGATGGGGACCCCTAATTTTTGCTCCATTCTGGTCTTTTGGGCTTTGGTTTTCTCTCTCTCTCTCTCTTTCTGTCTCTTTTCTGCTACCTGCCTTCCGAGGACGTTCCCGTCTACGAGCTTAAACGTAAAATTTTGGCCAAGTCTGAGGATTAGGGTTTGTACTTTTCTGGTCAATCCAAAATCAAATGAAGTGAATAAATTGAAAATAGAGATTAACATTGCTATCAGTATGCTCCCGGTAGACTCTCAACTAAATTTCATCAGATTCTAACAACTTACTATTTTTAGTAAGTGTGTAATTCATGGCATTCCGTCGACATTTTTGAAGTTGTAACAGTCACACTGCATTCAGGACACATCAAGCTACCCGTTGGCAAAATTTGAGCTGAAACGGACAACTTACTATTTTTAGCAGTTCAGCTTCCAGAGCAGATTTCAAGGCCTATATGCAGAGTTTTTCAATGCATGTCTGAGGATTTCTTCTGGGTTTTCTGAGACCTTCGCGACAGTATAACATGCAAAATGAGATGACAACTTTTAGAGTTCAGCCTTCGGAGGCTATTTTTAGGGTTTGCATGTCAGGGTTTCCTTTGCATGTCTGATGATTCCTTGTGGGTTTTTCGAGAGCTACGCAGTGATGTGACATGCAAAGTAGGATAATCACTTCTTCAGCAACTTGCTATTTTTAGCAGATGCATTCCGGCAGCTGCCTCCCAGCACTTCAGAATCACAAACTGATCGCAATGCAACAGAAACGAGGACAAACGGAGGTTGTTTGATACACATGCAAGACCAATTAGGGTTTCCAGCTTTGGGACCCAAAAAGAGGCGTAAAAAGTCAGAATTTTCGAAAACCGGTGTATACCACCGCAATCAGCATCTTTCAAGCTATCCGCTGGTAAAATTTGAAGGCAAACGGAGCACTTACTATTTATAGTAAGTCATTTCAGAAACTGGCTAAAAATAGAAAGTCAGCAGCAGGGGCCGATGTCAGCAGGCAAGTCACGTGGTGAGGAGCACGTCATTCGAATTTCAAATCAAACGGAGTTGTGGAGCTATCAGAAACAAGCAGTTACTATAAATAGCAAGCCACCTCCAGAAATGTGCTATAAATAGCAGGTCAGCAGGAGGCGTCAGTATGAACAAGTCAAACAGCTGATAAAGATCCCATGGCACGAATTTCAAGGCGAACGGAGTTGCAGAGATTCAAAAATCAAGCACTTACTATTTTTAGCAGGCCTGTGCAAAAGAATTAGGGTTTCCTAAAATCAAAGGCAAAATGCGACAACCAAGCAGAAGCAGTGTCCAGTCACGATCAATACCCTTCAGGCAATCGGCACGCAAAATTTGAAGGCATTCTAAGCAATTGCTATTTTTAGTAAGTTGCTAAAAATAGCAGGTGCAGGCAGGCATCAAGTCCCAATAGCTCAATCACATCCCAAGAGTCAACACAAAGCAAAATCAGGCTCTTCAGAGTCAAAAGTCAATCCAAAGCACAAAATCTAGAAAACTTTCTAAAAATAGAAAGTTGGGGCAAGTTAGGGTTAGCATGAACGAATCACTCTAAATTTGACAAATGACATGAAATCTACTAAATCTGATAAAATTTGGAGTCCAGCCAGTAAGGAACGCCATTAAAGCTTGAAGGTGACTCAAAATTTCCTAAGCATTTTAAAATTGAAAGTTGACCCTTGAAAATGCGCCCATGAAGGACAAGATTGGATCTTGAAAATTTCTAAGTCATGGA